>CAJNDV010031741.1:16387-63816 GCA_905221635.1 Symbiodinium sp. CCMP2456
GGTGATGTTGGTAATGAAATGTGTTTGTTTTTTCGTGATGTTGGTGGTGTTGTTGATGACAATGACGACGTGTAGTTGGTGGGGGGGGTGGCTAGTCGTAGTCGCAGTGGCTGTAATAGGAGGAGAAGCAGGAGATGTAGTCGGATACGTAGCAGTAGCATTAGAAGAAGAGTGGTACTAGACCTGCATCTCGAAAAAGGACCCATCCGCAAGAAAAGCCGACAAAATCCATTGGCCACAGAGCCGCCGCCTCGTCTTCTGTAGCACCGCAAACGCCTCGACCGCAGGACTTGCAAACAGGCCCTAGGACCAAACGCAACGAAAGCAGGGGCCAAAGTCTGGCCGATGAAGTACTGGAATAAAAGCTTGAGTGGAAGTAGAGATGCATACAACCAGGCTGCTAACCCCTGCTGCTATTCCTCCCCTTCTCCATGTTCAGCGTCGTTGTCAGCAGCAGCAGCATCAGCAGCATTACAAGTTTCTTCATCAGCACCCTTGCCCCCACAATCATCACATTTTCCCATGGGTTTCATCTCCATGTTTGGCTTCACTTCCTCCTCACCGTACAATAAAATGAAAAATCCACGGGAAGCCTTCTTGAGCTATCCTGAACCCCGACCCAAAACCAACAGCCTAAATGTGAAGCCCAAAAACCCCACAAATGCAACGAAACCGAATGGTCAACCCATAAAAGAAGCTTCTTGTGACTGTCCCAGATGCTCGGCAGGCCCTCCTGGAGGATCGCCTCCCCAGATTTGGGAGCAAAGTCGGGTTGAGACGCTGTAAGCTTTGGGTTTTATCGGTCTGGTTGAGGCTTGGCTTTTAGGTAAGGTATGCTTTATGAATGCTTCGGGCCTTGCAGACTAAAGGGTGATCCTTTTGGATTTGACGGCCTAACGCGTGAGGGTGTCGAAACTAAAAGGCCCTCAGACATAATTAGCTATAGCAGTCGCTTAGCGCTTCTACAGTATTCAAACCTAAACTCGACTATAGTATAAGAATATAGCTCCAACCGTCGCGAAACTAAGACTGGCAGAATCTCTCTCTCTCCCTCTCTCTCTGTCTCGGGGCAGAGTATGTGAGGGTGTGCGTGTGTCGGGTGCAAACAGGCAAAACGATATAAACAAATAAACTTAATGAATAGATGAAACATCACCTACATATATATATATATATATACCTGTGGAATAATGTCCCTGGGACCATCAGGCAAGCTTGGGAGGATATCCTCCAAAGTGGGGCCCCAAAGCTTGTGGCACTTTTGCATTCCTAATTAGGCTGCGCACCAACCCCTGAAAGCCGGCAAAGCAAAAAAATACAAATAAATAAATATATATATATATATATATGTATATATATATATGTATATATATATATATATGTGTGTGTGTGTGGGGGTTTAAGTACATACCCATATATGTACAAATACATGTGTATATATATACATATATACACGTAGGCATGTATATGTATGTATATACATTGTATGTACATATATATATATATATACCGACTGAATCTTCGAATCGACGATGTCCCATACAGAAACTCGCCGAAAACGAACACGAGCAAGCAGAGGCGAAGACCATTTACATGCGTCTGTGTGCCTGCATGTACGTATGCAGGCTGTATGTGCATGTGTATGGTCTTTCCTGTCTCGCTCGCTCTCCCTCTCTCTGCAATTTCATGTTTTCTGACTACCTTTAGAGCTTAAAGATTAAGTTGTCATCTCGATCGGGGTCATGGAGTAGCATGTTCGATGCGTTCCGAACTTTCAGTTTTTTTCTCAGCTCAACGGCACGCTGCAGGGAAACAGTAAGGGAGGCAAGCTCAAGGATGATGCACTCGCCTTGCTGGCGCTGCAGTTCCCACAGCCCTCGTTGCAACCGCTGTGGACCTTGGCTTGATGCTTACAAGGTGTCGAACCGAGAAAATGCTGAGAGTTCGACTGCGACCCTGATCCCAGATCCCTAGCAAATGCAAGCTCCGAATAAGACCCTATGTTCCTTGTTGCGCAGTCCTTCCTTTGCTGACAATCTCGGATAATGCGTAACTCCTACCTGTGCGTTCTTTTCTCCCAGTGCCCAAGAACCCCACTCTACTTAGGACCCACTCGTAGCCGAGAGTCCTACTATGGTATGCAACTACTATACGATGCGGCTACTAGGATATTCTATGTTGCATCTTTTGCTCTACTAGAATACCATGTCATCTCATCTTGTATCTTGGTATACACGAAATCCTTTTACATTTAGTTGTACTATGCTACACCATATTATGATATACTGATATACAATGTTGTATTAATTAAAAACATGTTGCCCTATGCCATGCGATCTTTCATTACAATACATTGTCTTGTATTGCACCTTGTTTTGCCCTATCTGGGCTTATTATCCTATCACGCCTTACGTTTTTGCGAGACCTAGCAGACCAAGGGACCCATCCAACAGCATCCAACTAGCCGGGTTGGGCCATGCAACCCGAAAGCACTCTCCGTCAATAGCCAAATCCGAAACAGTTCCATCTTGGTTTTATGTTCTACCAAAACTTTAAAATCAACAAATCAAAAGTTGCACGTGAGCAGATAAGAGAAAACAGACCCTAGAACAGCCGGCTAGTGGACGTGAAATGAAGGTCGGCTCGTCCGCTCGGAGGCGGAGTTCTCCTCTCTCAGGATCAAATACTCGCCGGTGCCTCTGGACATGGGGTTTGGAGTTTCGACTCGCACTCTCGCACAAGCAGGCACGGATTCATGGGTCGGGATTGCTAAGTTGACATATCGAGTAGCACAGCACTAAACGACCGAGTAAAGCATGCAAGAATCTAACAGAGGAGATCCCGGCACCACCTCGTGGCCCAGCAAGGTTTGGAGTTTAAGGTTCAGCTTGGAGCAAGACACTGTCACACATCCGTCTGCATGCACGCGAAAACACAGAACTCACCTTCCTCAACCGCTGGGCAACGGATGAAGCAGCTGTGCAAACCAACACCCCTCAACATCACCGCTGTGCGACGTGCTCCCACATCAGCGTCGAAGCCGAAACAAACACCCCGATCAAAAGGTACGAGTGGCTCGCTCCGGCAGTTCCTGCAACACCTCCGTCCCAGGGCAGGCGCATTACCCCCGGCAGCTTGACGCATTCATCGACCTGCTTCGGCAATGGTAGTAATAACACCGCGAAAGAGCACCAGCGCAAACGACAATGAAATGATGCGGTTGCTGCTGAAGGCGACAGCTGTGATGGTGATGATGATGATGATGATGATGATGGTGATGATGATGATGGTGATGATGATGACGATGATGATGACGATGATGATGCTGCTGATGCTGTTGGTGATCACGTGAAGATAACCAGCAGGGTGGCGGCAACGTTTAAATTATGGAGATGATGCACAGCATGTCCCGATAGTAGCAAAAACCGTGAAGAAGACGATCAGGCTCATGGCGAGCTTGTGTTGCTGCTGTGGTCGCTGCCGCTCCTGCTGCCGCAATTGGTGGTGGTGGTGGTGGTGGTGGTGGTGGTGGTGGGGGTGGCGGTGGCGGTGGCGGTGGCGGTGGCGGTGGCGGTGGTGGTGGTGGTGGTGGCGTGGCGGTGGTGGTGGTGGGGGTGGCGGCGGCGGTGGCGGTGGTGGTGGTGGTGGTGGTCGTGGTGGTGGTCGTGGTCGTGGTGGTGGTCGTGGTGGCGGCGGTGGTCTTACTCTTGCTGCTGTCCGTTCTGGCCTTCAAAAACTGAACTGACATGCCGTGCGTCGCGGCAACCGAAAAATGTCATAAAATGATGCTTGCTTCAGCTGAGTGGCATAAAGGTCAAGGCACGCGGCTGGATAGTTCAGACAGATCTCGATCGGGCTGGGAAAGGCCTGTCTTGGCGCATGCTGGCGATGGCCATACCAGCGGTAAGTCACGAACTCCTTCCCCCAGGCTGCATGTAGACCAAGGACGAGGAACTTCCCCCATCGCAGAGCATGAACAGCCGGCGCCATGATGAAGCTTGGATTGAGCCGCACAAACTGGCAGCGGCCCCTTGTCGGCAAGGCCCTGAAGCTGCAGACAACTACGACTACTGCTGCTGCTGCTGCCAATGCTACAGCCCTGCTACAGCTACGGCTAAGGCACTGCTACTGCTGCTGGTGCCGCTACCGCTACTGCCTGCTTCACATCTGTTTGACCAGCTGCTCAGCTGGCACGCCTACGTGCCGGTGCCTATGGCTCGCAAAACTTCAGAATCCCAGGGCACCCGTCAGCTCCTTCAAACTTGAGGCTGCAATGTCGACGCCACCTTCAACCAGCGTCTGCCCTTCATGCACCTCGGAGGAAGGCAGGATTCAAGCTTAAGTTGCGGCACACCAGTCCTGACCGATGCGCGTTGCTTCGGAATGTCTTTGCTGATGAGAGCGCGAACCAAACACATCGACCGGGTTCAGCCCCGAGATGTCAAGGCCCACAGGCCTACAGCTCTGGATACAAGCCGCGGCAAGACCCAAAAGACCCCCATTTCCCTCTGCATCGACCTTGTATTGAATGTGGAAGCAAGAAGCCAGACAGTGCAAACACTTAGGCACTGCCCAAGGAAGGCCCGTGGCCACAAGTCTTGTCGCAGGGCTTCACTCTTACAGTCTTGAACATTCAATGCACAGGAGAAAAAACAGGAACTGCCATCTATCCTACATGCCCTGAGGCGCTGAGCACCTCAATCTGTCACAAACTCCTGTGACACGCAAGCTCCATAAACCTTTACAGCCCGAACCCTGAAACCCCTACTGGTAGCAGCCTTAAAACCTACGAAGACGCAGACCCTAAGCCGAGCCCGGAACTCGCAAAGGGCACTGCGCTTTCGGATCCGCTGCAAGCAGATCGCGAAGTTCGTCGCGGACCTGGGAGGGGACTTTACGCTCGCACAACTCGAACAAGCCAGGCGAGGTTCCAGAGGCTTGAGTCGGCGTGATACAAGCACCGGAGCCTCTTGGGCAGTGTACTAGGCTCGTGATACCTTGTTGACAAAGTTGCTAGCCATTTTCAGCGTACACTAGCTCCACATGGCAAGCCTTGCTGTCGCGGTGGAAAACCTTCGGGCATCATCTATCTATGGCCTTCATTCGCATCCTGCGAATAAGGATACTTTCCTATTCGGTCTTAACACAAGTCATACCGCATGTCGTGTTGATCGGCCAGATTTTGTGTTTCACCCACGCGCCCCCAGAAACCCGTGTGCGTATTCATGCGTCTAGAAAATGTCTATGCATATAAAATAACTATTCTGTATATTGTATGCATTTATATCCACCCTCTCTCCCTGCGCTCTCCTATGTCAGTATAACGGTGTCTTGTCTGAGTCTGTCCACACTGTTGGGTACTTCCTGGCGTGTTCGTGTTCCTGCCCATGAATGTATGGGCGGATAAATGAACAATTGCCTGCATGAATGAACGTGTGTACTATGTACGAGTGAATGAAATAAATGATAGGCAATGACATGCAACATTTATGAACGCACTTTGAGTACTGGTTAATAGTAAAAACAATGAATGTGCATAAGAATGGCTTATTATGCACATAAATATATATATATATATATGCAGGTACATGCATGCCTTAGCTAGTGCCTTAAAGTTAGCCTTTTGCCCCTAAACCCCTAAACCCTAAAAATTATGAAAAGGTGCGATCTCGCGCATTGACAGCGACACCTGCCAGTCTCTCGCGCGCAGAGCACGCAGGCGCCGGAAGACCTGGGGCGCACATCCAGGCGATTTATATGGGGGTTTCAGAAAATAGGGGACCCCAATATAGTACCCTAAATAGTAGGATCCCTATTATAAGGACCCCCAAAATAAGGTACCCCTAATTTTCGGAAACTCCCATATAAGGTTTCGACTCTCACACTCGCACGAGGTCTGCAAGGGTTTAGGGGCTTAGGGTTTGGGCGCTCACACTCGGACACTCCATGGTCTAGGATTCAAAGCCGGAAAGTTGAAAGATGCGCATCCAAATTTCAAGCACCCTAAACACATGGACGACGAATCTTCCAACTTTAGAAATCTTCCGATTTCGCAATCCCTCAGAGACCCCAAAATTCCCGAGTGCTCCCGGGAAAATATGATGGGAAAGGAACCATGTCTGGCTTTCAGGCCATCCCTTTTTCAAAGGTGCGGGTTTGGAGGATCCGCCGGCGGAGGGGGTGGGGGGGGAGGCCTACAAACAATCAAAGTCAGAAGATCATCAAGGGCGTCTCTGATCTCGCCGTGGGTGCAGGGAAGCCTTCTTAGCAAAAGCACAAAGTTGGAAGATCCGATTCCGGACCAACCGTTCCCAGCTTCCAACTCTTCGGCGTTCGCAACACGGCTCGATCGATGCTAGGCATGGCTGTGTCCAGATTCTAGAACAAGGGCGGTTTGCTGAGGTTGAGCTTTGCTGTACCGTGACCATGGCAGTCAAGAGCAGACATCTCAGGGAAGTGTCAGATGGGACCTTCTTGACCAAAACCCCTTGATCAAGCTGTTTCCGACATACATGGACAAGAACCCCAGCAACGCTCGGAAACTGATGTCTGAGTCCCGTGGCATAGCGAAACGCTCGCGGGGCGAGGCCTCAGTCACGAAGCTCTGCAAAGGTTTAGGGTTTAGGGGAGGGTCCATGGCCTCTTACTTGGTTTTGTTGACGCTTACACTCGGACAAGTCCAGCCAAGGTCTGAAGACGAGACTCACGATCCTCACAGCCAGTGCAACCCCATAAATCCTGTACTACTGGAAACTAACTCTTCAACCCTCACAAGCTTGGAGACGTAACAGTCCCTAAAACGACCTGGAGAGTCAACCCTTGATTAAGTACCTCTACAGCCAACCCAATCAGCCCAGATCCGCAACCGCCTGTCTCCCCCTAAGGTGCCTTGCTCCGCAGCCGCATGCGCCAAGTCGGGAGAAGGGCCGAAGAGGGTGTACCTCAGGAGTTACAGTAGGTTTTGATTTTGGACTTCGGCGTTTCGGCACGGACTCCAGGCGATGCATGTTCGAAGCTGTGATTGGTGGTGATGTCATCGAGCTGAAGACCAACACCCAGACCAGGGTTGTGGTTTCGGGGCTCCGGGTTCTCTTTACAACCCAAAGTATCGGACTTCGACTCACCGCAGCATTTCCCCTGGGCACACCGAACACAAGGCAAATAGAGGAAAGAACTTGTGTGGTCTCTGCACTCATGGCCAGGCTAGAAGTTACTCAAGTTCCGCGTGATTCGATGCTTATCAATGCTTTACAGCTGCACCGCGTCTAGTACTTATCCTCCAACTCAGCTTCTCAGACGAACTGTCAAGCCGCAAACAGAAGCTATATCTCTCTCTACAAATGCGTGTGTGTTGCAGTGAAGATATGTCATGACGTTTGATGGCTGTGCATACGAACAAAAACGTCAAGTCTTCGAAGAGTGCAAAACGGCCCCTGTGCCAAAGCTCCCTCGTCACCGGCCGGGTAAAGCAAAGAGTACTTCACATACTATCAGGAGCGGTTTGAGGCTTAAGGGCAACGACGTTCTTGCTTTCTGCTTTGCGAGGTCGAACCACCTATGCTGGCAACAGGGTTTAGTTCAAGCTTGGTTCAACTCCCGGGTATACCGTACCTGATATTAACTACTGTAACTCTAGGACTCTAGGGATCTCGATGTTTCGAGCTGAACAAAGCTTTCATGGCTCACGCCACCGGGGCCGGGCGAGTGCTCTGGGGCTTCAGTTGAAGGAACCCTCGCTGAAAGCCCATCGGATCTCCAAGTTCCACGTAATGTGTTGCGAAATGGTGAAACGACTGGTGCACATGGTTCGGAACTCATTTTGATCTCGAGTGCAGGTCGAAGCATCGTGGATGCCGTACTTTGGACTTTGGCCGTTGAATCGAGACTTGAGCGAAGACGTCGGGCTCCCAGCTAGTCAACCGAGGCGCAAAGGCAAAACAAAAAATCATAAGGGAGGTCATGACCGAGTGGCGACTTTCCCGCGCCACCTTCCCCATAGCAAAGGACCTCCAGAGCGGCAGAAGGAGCCGCAGCGCGAGTACAAGACTGTGGTCTCGGTCTGATGCTTACAACCAATGTCGTTCCCCAAAACGTTGTTCGGCCATCAGGTGCCCAACACCACATTCGTCTTCATCGTCATTGAATCACTGTCATCACCCTCCCAATTGGCCCAAGCATCAGCATCAACAGCATCATCGCGCTCGTCATTATCTAGACAACCCTCTTTCTCCCAGCATACTCACCATCAACAGCATCGTCGCCGTTGTCGCCAGCTTCGCTACCATCATCCTCCAATAGAGATATATACCAGTCCGAGTTGCTTCGCTGTCATCACCGCCTTCGGTGCTCTCCTCATCAACATCAGCGATTTCTCAAATCATCTTTCACATTCATAGCAATCTCACCCATCTCACCGTCATCCTCATCTCTCCCTGCTCACAAACTCCGTTCCATGACATACAAACATACATACCAGTATACATGCATACACACATCCATGCATCGAACCATCCATTCATTCATGCAGAGAAGCAAACAACGCAGGCAGTCAGGCAGGCAGACATACACAGATTCACAGATACAGATATACATGGATGCATGCATACATACACACCTGTGTATACTCTACATATCTTCGTGTTTTCATTTTGTCTACACTTGTGTTCCGAGCCCGGCGACCGTCGCGTTGTAGCCTTCCAGGACGTGCTGAGTCAAGTCCCGGCCCAGCCGCTCGAAAACTTCGGCCTCAGGAGGCTTCAGGATGCTTCTGCTGCAAGCCCAGAGGTGGTGTAGCAGCAATACAGAGGCCGCACTAATTAGAATAGGGTTTGGGGGCCGACTATACTATAATCATAACAAGGAGCCCCCAAAATAGTATTGGTAATTATATAGGCCCCTACGTTGTAGCTGTTCTAGTCGTTGTAGTGGTAGCAGGTAGATGCAAGTGAGGACGTCGTCGTCGTCATCGTCATCCTGGTCACCTCGTCGTCCTTCAGGAACCCGATCGCGAGGACATTTGATGCCCGACGAAAATCCTAGTAATATAGGGGCCTTAATAATTAGAATACGGTTTGGGGTATATTATACTATATTTACAATAAGTAGCCCCCCCAACCCCTATTCTAATTGTTCAGGCCCCTACATCATTCGGGCACAAGCAACAGGGCACCTGGATGTCTTGACAGCACTGAGTCACTGGGTCTCCAGACCTGGGATACGCTCTCGTCGAAAATGTCCGAACACAGGAACTCGCGAAGCCGCACAGAAACCTGGGGCAGCTTGCAGCTTGGCACTGAGACGAGGACAGGCCAATAGGGTTTTGGGGGGTTACATATTATAAATATAGTATAATGTAAACCCCAAAAGAAATATTCAATACACCGAAAGCGAATCGACAACGAAGGAGTTGAAACAGAACGCGAACGTCCAGAACTTCAATTCCACATGAGCTGTGACAGCCGGGGAAACCATACTTTGTGACTCAGGACCCTGGCCTGCTGTGGGCATTATGGGTGCGATGGTAATGTGGCTGTACTCATCTTCCCATGGCTCTTCCTTACGATACCTGCTGCCTGGAGCCCAGCAGGCAGGGACAAAAGTCATACCCAAGCCCGAATCTCATGTGACGAGGCTTTCTGGTCCAGTGAATGCAGAAGCCCGGCGCGGAGGCAGCTACCCGATACTAGATGACGGCCCTCTGAATGTGTCGGATGGATCGCCACTTCGTTTCGGGATTTGTGCCTTCCAGGTTCAGAGGCTGACGGGTGCAGGGTTTGAAGCAAGCTCTGCTCTCCTGACCACTTCTTGCAAAGATTCAAACTGCTTGCAATCAGTTTATGCGAGCCTCCTTGGAAACGTGACTTGCTGGATGCCAGATAGTACCACCCCGGAGCTTGTTGTCCAAGTCTACAGAACCCGTTAAGTAACCGTTTTTGTGCCTCCAGCCTAAACCCTAAACCAGGGCTTCTTTGCCCAAATCACGGAATGCGAAATGGGAAGTGCCACCTGCATCCTCGTGAGGCTAAGTGCTTTGGGCGTGAAGGTGCTTTTTGTTTAAAGCCCTGTTCCTCCGTCTGTGCTTCATAGATCGGGGTATTGATATGGCGGTGCCGTGGGGCTTGAGGGCTTGTGATTTTCCTACCTGCAAAGCCTCAGGACTTAGCTTCGGGTTGTCTTTCTTGGGGCAAGGATGTTGGGCGGGACCGGGAGCCGTGCTTAAACCCGAATTCAAAACGAACTTCCGAGACCCGAAACCGTCCTAACCAATCAAGACACAATGTCAAGCCCGAAAGTCTCAATAGCTCCAGGTAGCCAGACCCCTGTCCACATCCAGATCGAATCCAGGCTCCTGCTCCTTTCCGACGAGTCCGGGCTCAGAGAGGCTCAGGATCTAGGAATTTTGGGTTCAGCATACATTGGGGACTTGTTGCAATCGATTTCTTTCTGCAAAACACTCAATCGTCCTGCTCCAAAGCGCCAAACTCAGACGCGAAAGTGAATCCGTGCACAAGCCCTAAACCCTAGACTCCCTAAACCCCCACAAGCCTCCTCGGTGCGTAGCGGCCGACAGCGGATGACAATGCGCCTGGGTACGAAACTTCGAACCCTTGGAGCCTCCAAATCCGAAACTGTGATAATATAGGGGCCTTAATGATTAGAATAGGGTTTAGTTTTGGGGTATATTATATTATAGCTATAATCAGGAACCCCCCAAAATAGTATAGGTATTTTTTCAGTCTTTAGGCCCCTATATTAGTTGCTTAGTTCCAGGGGCCCTGCAACATGCAGCCAGGCAATGTATGCTGACATTGGTACCCTGTCTACCAAAGCTTTCCGAATTCGGATACTGTGGTATGCTGGCTGGCAAGTGATTACTTGTCTCTTGTGGATGTATCGAAGTGTTCGCGCGATGGCCATTTTAGGCAACAGAACCGAGGCACGCAACAAGCTCTTGAAGCATGTTTGCTCTGAGAGACTATATAAAGAAATACCCCTCCCTCTAATGTTAAGAACCCCCTGGCCACAAATCCCGCTCCGGCAGGCGGCACTTTTTGGAAGTCCGGAAAGCCAAGCTTTGTCACAATGAAACTGGGCGATTCTGGACGATTACTGACCGAAAGGCTTTCAGAATCGGGCTGCGTGTGTCCCGCGCCTTCCTCTGCGCACAGCATACTGCACATACCTTCCGCACACTGCCAGAGACGCAAGTTCAAGCGGTCATAGTTGTTGTCACAGAGAAGCAAGGGACCGACGAGCAAGGTTGCTCAGGGCGCCGCGGGCCACGCATGAGCCAACACTGGAGATTCTATGGGCACCAGCCTCAGCACTCGTCGTAGGACTCCCGGAGCCCATGGCCCAAAGTAGACATTGAAGCAGCTGACATCCCTCCTGCCATAAGGAGATCAAAGCCTGAAACAGGGAGTCGAAGACCCAGCGGTGCACATGACCATGGTCCAGATAGCGCCACTTCTTGACTTCCGAGCCGCTGCGCCCCAGATGCACAAGACGGACATCAGGCAACGCATTCACGATGCGCCACACTGAAAAACTTGCCATACCCATCCAGCTCGGGGATACTGAGCTCACCGCATCCTAACCGGGCTTCGCAAACTGTTCAAGTGCAATATGCTATGCATGAAATAGTCCACTGCATCAGGCATGCTGCCCGCTTGATGGCGACACCAGGGTGTTCGCTGTCTTGAAGGTAGCCGAGACTCCCACAGAGGCGGACAACCGTGAGAGAAAATCAAAGCCGATTTAACTTCAAACAGGCGCGCCTGCCTCCTGGGAACCTTAATTCCCAGGCTCCGTCTGCGAAGAAACTGTACAAGCGAGAAAGTTGGCTTGTCAAAATCGGCCTCGGGGACGGAAATGTGACTTCCCTCCCAGTACAAAATGGGCTCGAAGAACACAGGCAGGTCTGAAAAGATGACAGGGATGCATCCGGCCAGGATCGCCAAAAAGAGCACCTTCGAGCTCGTGACAGGACAGTAGATGGAATCTTTCAGGATCTTGTAATCCTCGGGGTGCGTCGCAGGCTGGTCCGTCCATCGTACGCGACACTCACCCGGCAAGCAGTTTCCAGACAAGTCCTCCGCCAGCTTCAAGACGTGCGCCACGCCCGTCGCATTCCGTCTCGTGGAGCTCGGGCTCCTGCTCCCCAAAAATCCGATCAGTGCTTTCCGATCCCGGTTTGGAGGTCCTGCATGATACCTCCAAAAAGGCACATAGTAGGGAAGCACCAGGGCAAAATCATTTCGTCGCATGGCATGCCTACCAGGCATGCCATCTGCCGTAGTGGCCATAATAGAACGACGCGTTACACCGCCTCTGATATGCGTGAAACTGGGTAGGTGGTCCAGCAGGATGACATGGTCACGACCTTGATGAAGCTGCCACCTTGATGTCGCCTCCAGCCAGTCCAGAAGCTTGAGGTAGCTTGGGCAAGGGGTCTGCTCCTCTCCGGCAGCCAGACAGAAGGCCTTTTGCCAGACCAAGAAAAGCAGCAGTTCAGCTTTCTGCGGCTCCTGCACCAGCCTCACCTGGGTCCCCAAGTGAGCGAAGCGGATCCATACTAAAAGCCGAAATACAGACAACTTAACAAGAATCCCAATCACACAGACCAGTCACTTGCTGCCAGCGGCTTTCAACCACGGCTCGCAGCTCCTTTTGCAAAAAAACATCGGGAAAGGATAAGTCCAATTCCTCCTTAGTTGGGGAGCAGTGGGTTGGGGTTTGACTGGGAATTCTAGGTAGCGTCCAGAGTCACCAAAGCTGGTTAGGTTTCGGTCAGTCCTCGCTCCACCCCCGGCTACTCCGGCTTGAAGCAAGGCTAACAGTTGTTTCTTTTTTCCCTCTCGCATTCTACAACTGTTCAGGGTGAAGGGTTGAGGATCACGGAAGGAAACTGAAACTACATGTGAGGGAAAGGCAGCTAAGTGGGGAGGCGCCCGGGTATCGCAACCGTATAATATGGATATGCGAGGAGGTCTTCAGGGTAGGGCGGCAATGTGCTTGTCGCTCCCGAATCGCTACCAGATGCCAGAAGAACACACGGAAAGAAAACATATGAAAGGACATGAAAGGTTTGCTTTTCAACCAAGACTCACTCCGGTTCAAGACGCTCCAGGGACTCTCGGAGAGCTCATAGTAGTCGTCCCACAGCCGAGGACTCACTCCACTCAGCCCTGGGCGAAGCAAACGGAGCGCGTCGTGATCGTAGATGTACACGGTGGTGGACTTTTGCGACTCTCTGCAATGTGCAGGCGACTCCGGGCGACGAAAAAGCATCAATGTTCTCCTGGTTGGGGTTTAGGGTTTAGGGTTGCAAGACTATTGGTCTAGCATTGGCTAAATGACCCAAAGCAGCAACAGAACAGCAAGATTCCACGAAGGTTGTCCCAGAAGCGCTTTGAGCCCGAGGAGTAGTAGAGCAAACAAAAGAGAAGCAAACGCATCGTGCATCGTCATCCCGAATCAGCAACAACGTCAGCAACCACATAACAAAACCCTGCGTCCCATGATCAGCGGCAAGTCACTTGAACCAGTGACAGGTTTCAGCAGCGGCACGAAGATTCAGGCTGCTCTCAAGATCGAAGTAGAGGCCGAAGCTTTGCATTCGGTACACCACATACTCATTCCACTGTTCGTTCACATGTCCCTGGCCTCCTTGACCCGGGACGGCCCAGCTCCTAAGTGTCGCAGGTATCACTCTTCTCTGTTCAGTCAATCATGCTCAGGCTCTAACATGCAACATCTTACAATACTGTAAGTACCGTACTACCAGTTATCATATTGTACTTTTTTCCCTCCCGCCTGGCTAGGACGAACCTACGAATTGTACTATAGAAGCTTATGCTATAAAAAAATTGCCTTGGACCCTGATGTTTCGGGGCAGAAAACCACGAAGACGGTAACAACACAAAAACATAAGGTGATATCAAGACGCAGTAGTACACCGCAGCGAGCAGGGCGCACGATGTTTGCCAGCGCCGTCTCTTCAAACTCGCCAGGTATGTGCTCTGTAACTTCGGTACACAAAGTCCAGTCATGAGCTCGGATCAACGAACTCAGATCCACAGTCAAGTCTGCCTCAGAAACGAGGCCACGCGTAAGATTCCTGATGTTGGGCATGCCGTCGTAGGCGGTGACCGACTCAGCATGGGCGACGTCTAGCAAATAAGAAGTGTAACAGCCACAGCCAGCTCCTGACACTGAATCGCATGAAATGAGGCATGCAATTATAGTGAGTAAGAAATGCAGCAATAAGCCTGAGTTGGCCATAGAAGCTTGTAACGCCTGAATACAAGCACCCCTGACCTCAAGACTGAGTACGAAACGAGAGACCCCCATAAATCCTCCAACTCGTACGGCTCCTTGCGATGGATTTGAGATCTCCCCGCAAGCACTTCTGAGAGCCCATGAGACTGAAAAGCTCTCAACACCTAGATGCGAAGCCTACTGTACCGCCTCCAACCTCGACAAGATGGACGGCTGAGGATGCCAGTAGCCAGGGTTCAGGAGTCGGGGTGTGAAACCAAATCAGATCCATGCCAAGACCCTAGAGTCACTACAGAAAGAACAGAAACAAAAAAAACGCCTCCTGCTCTGTGAAAAAAAGGGCTTCTGCCAGCCGAGGCTCCAAACTCCAGAACGCTGGACTTGGCAAAAGTGAGGCCCATGCGGTGGGCCAAACCAACGTCCAGAAGGTACCTCCTGGCTGCTCCCAAAAGAAGGGGTGTACCATCCCACCTTTTTCACAAGGGACTCAACTGCTGCCCACCTAAACCTGCAAAACTAGTCTTAAGCAGGTGAACTTGGCAAAAACCAGGTCGTCCTGTGGCAAGAGCGAAAGCCCCAAACTCCAGACTTCTCGTCAATGCTGATCGCCCTCTTAGATCTGTCACCTTGGTTGGTTGCTGAATTCCATTACGCTCTCGTCAGCCAAACAGGACGCAGTCAGAAAGGCTTGAGGTGTGCTCTAAGCATCTCTAAACCCTGAACCGTAAATTGCTGTAGTCACCCAGTTTCGTCGCACACTTTGGCCGCCAGCTGGAATCACTCGTTGGACGCGCTGTCCTCCCAGTACGACGTCGTCTAATGCTACTGAAGATCGTGTGACAGTAGAAATGACCCCAGCACTTTTCCTAGCAGTAGCTATTTTCTGGCAGTCATCGTAAGTCGCAATAGTATCACCATAGTAGTCATAGTACTTGTAGCAAGTGCTAGTATATAATGCTTGTAGAAGAAGAAACAATTTTAGCACCACCGGTCCTAGGAGCGACGGCTTAAGGCTTAAGGCTTTAGTAATACGTGTCTTCGTCTGGTAATCGCTGTCGCTTACTAGCCGTTGTACCGGGGGCTGCTGCTGTGGTAGGGGTTGGCTGCAGCAAGGGTAGGATAAACACCAAACACACAACTGCAGCAAGACATGGGAACAGCCGCACTGCTGCAACAGCTATACAAGTCACTTGGCACATGCAATGAGCGTAAGGCAATGTAAGCTTGAGGCCTAAGTGTGGACATCATCAATCAGCATGGCGTCCTTTGCAGATCCTGCCATGCAGCGTCCACCACACATGGGATCAGCAAGACCAAGCTGCGCATGAATGCTGCAGCCCATATGACACTATGTGTCTCCGCGTTGAGGCGTCAAATTTTGCAATGCCCGGATGTGCCTAAAGTCGGGTTGCCAACTCCCAGTGACCCGGAATGTTTTGTATGCCTGTCGTGGCGCCCCAATCACAAAGAGCCATGTGATATATCTATTGTCCGGGGCTCTCTTCGAGAAAAGCTGCAGGGTGTTGCAAAGCTGTCGCTCTTTCGTGTCCGGGCCGAGTTTGTAAGCTCATGGCATTCTGAGGACGGGCATCGGATCGGAAGGGCATGGGGGCTGTGTCCAAAGGAGGCAAATTTCTGAGATCTATCTGGGCTAAGCTTCGGGGAGGGGCCTTCGGATCTCCCGAAGTTCTCAACCCGAAAGGAGCCCAGGCGCATGTAGTTCTTGGTCTCATCCTCCGGGACGACAAGGGCCATGACGTCTGAGCCGTCAGCAAGGCCACTCTGGTCGAGCCTTGCCTCGTCCTTTGCCGGCTTCACCACAACTTCGAAGCCCGTGAGTTTATTTTTGGGACTTGGGCTTTAGGATTATGGCTTTATTTGTTTTCAAGTTAGGAGTTGCCAGTAGGAGAGCTCAAGCAAGTAGTCCAAGGGTTTGGAGCTTGAACCCGTCCAGACTGGACGCCATAGAGGGATGAGGCTTTGCTTTGAATGGGTCGCTGGCTTCGACGTGGATTGAATTGCTGCGGCTAGTTATTGCAAGTTGGATGGTGCTGTGGCATGGAGCTGTAGTTAGGCTCAAGGGATGGATTTCATTTTGGACGGGCGTCCTCTCCCTGCATCGAAAGGCCTCCCTATCACGACAAGTAGTGTGAGCCCGCTCTCGGATTGCACCTATCGCTGGTTCGTGTAAGCTGGACAGCGTGCGAACCATTCCTCGAATCACGTCGCATCCAGAACAGCCTCTGAAGGACAACAAACGAATCTCAAAAGGCTCTCTGATCGCAGAAGCGCTGATTTCCTCCTGTGGTTGCTGCTGCTACCGTGCAAGTGGCTTTCGACATCTGTACACCTCGGGACTATGACTGCGATCGCTACGAACCAGTTTTGCTGCACCCGTCCTGGAGTTGAGCTGTTCCCAGCATGAGACGCAGCTGCCTGACCTTGCGGCCACTCCGGCATCTGGGATTCAGCAGTCAAGGACTGAAGCAGGTGAGTCAGTGAGGAATGGTTGCACAAAGGTGCCATGTTGTCTACACTCCACCCCGGTTCACCCCCCCTCTCTCCCTTCTTGGCTCGGTGCAGGCTTTGCCAAGCTTGCCGTCCTCTCTTTACAGCAGCATTCCCCCTTGCCATCAGCATAGCTTATCATCTCCCCGGCTCGGTGCAGCCAAGCCTTGTGTGCTGCTCCCCCCTCCCTCTCCCGCCCCTCCGTTTCATGCTCGGTGCAGCCTTGGCAGCAGCATTCCTGGGAACGGTGCTTCTGTTCGCTGGAAGACAGTTGTTATGGTGATGATCGTCATAGTCGCAGCCACTGCTACTCTTGACTTGAAGGTCTTTTCCTGGGACACAGCACCCCCCACCTCCGGACCACCCAGCGCCCAGATCTGCTGCTTCAGCTCCCGTACCTTCCAGTCGGACGACCACAGGAATTCGGCTTGGCAGGCTCGGGGTTGGGGTGCTGCAAGAGGCATAACCTCTCAGGTGCGTAGATTCTTGGCTTTCGGAGGACAGCCCCGAAGATCCATGCTGAAATCTTGGTTGCCAACAGCCGAAGCTCAACAGCTGCGATCGTCCAGTCTGCTATTCAGGCTCTTTACCTGCTTTCCTGCCAGTATCTCGTTAGATTCAAGCCCGAGCCATGATCATGCCACGGCACGCTGCAAAGCGGGTCCTTAAGTGACAGCGGGGCACATTTTCGTGGATGCAGGTCTCTGAGAGTGGGACGTGAGATTCATCCACAAATCTCGCAAGTCCTACATACCCCATCGGGTTGTTCTCCCCACTGAATCCTTTATCCACGCTCTGCTTTTGTGCCTGTTTGCTCACTTCCTTGCACTTGGCCTACACTGTCGGTTTTGGGGCATGTCACAGGATAATAGGAGCGGTCGTACCAAACATAATCTTTCTTTGAACTACAGCAGCCTGACACATGACCATGACGCCAAGGTGCTGCGGACACTCGGGCGATCGCCTCGCCCGCGAGTGACAAAACCTTGCTGGAGCTCTCCCCATCCACAAAACTGAACTCAGAAGCCCAATGCCATGTGTTGCATCTGAGACTCCACGGACTCCTTTTTGCATCTGAGACTCCACGGACTCCTAAAAGCGAAACGCTCCTGACTCCTGAATCTGAGTGGCCGGTCTCTGGCGAACCCGGTCTTAAGCTGTTTACCGCTTGCGAAAGCGCCAAGCCAGGGAGCGCAAGAGCAAGGTAGTAGTTATATATCCCCTGAAGTGAGGAAGGTTCACTACTTGGCCGAAAGATGCGTGTTCGAATTCGCCGAGGAGCATTGATGGCCATGGACCGGGCCTCCTTTTGGCTCCGACCTGGGCCAGCGAAACTCCTCACCACTCACCACCTGCTTACCAAGATTCACTCGCACCCCAGAGTTGGGAGTCTAGGGAATTTAGGAGTATATTATTGGCTGTACTGTTGTTCCGCCGGTTTGACCTGACAAATTACAAGCATTCTCTCAACCGAAAAGGCCAGGCAGCAGTCCACAGAATACCTCACCATGGAAACGGAGATCCTTCAATACCCGTCGGTTTGGAGGATCTTAAGCCGAGAGGAGAACAAAGATCTGCACACCGAAGTTTACTCCAACCCGGAGGCTCAAAGACTTCCCAAGCTCAGAGCAGGCATGATGCCAAAGCTTGAACCAGAAGCCTTAAGCCCCAAAGTCTGAAACAAGAGTCGAAACACTTCGAAGGGGGTTTGGGTGTGGTCTGCATTTAGATGATCAACATGAAAAGGGACGATGCAACTTAGTACGGGGATTGTGGGGGCTCCTGTGCCGAAGTCGACAACCTGAATGTAACGAGGCTTTACCCACTCTGGGCTTCACACGCGGCGTGCAAGCGGAGGCGTCGCGAGGCGTATCCATGGCCGAGGAGAGAAAACGAGTTCGGGGCCAAGGCCCTGAGTCCTAAACTTTCAATCCTTTTTGCATCAGGGATTAGGGTTTAGGGTTGAGGGGGAAACCGTAAACCCCCAAGCCCTAAGCCCTAAAACCAGAAGAAGCCCAAAGCGAAAACCTCTGGTGTCAATACGGCGTCTGGGGCTCCAGGGTTCAGCTCGGCTTCCGGCTGTTTGAGGAGCTTTAGAGTTCAAGGCTTTGGGGGTTTTCAAGGTTAGGGCCTCGGGGTAGGGCTCAGGGAGTAACACTCTCACAACTCGGACTGCAGGGCTCAGGGTTGTAGGGTTTCGGCACACTTCTGGTTGTGTGCTTTCGGGTTTCGGGTATAGGGTTTGCTGTCGGGGCAGTCCACCGTAGGAGCTCTTTGTATATAATGGCTCAAGCTCGACGATGCAGACATTCAGCGACTCCGCTTTGCAAGCCCAAGAGGGCGGGCTGGCAATAACACAGATACAGCCATAACACAGGGCCATAATAGATAGAGAAGGGTTTTCGTGGAAGGTAGAAAAAAATGGAAGATATTTAACCAACACCAAAGAACCCCATAAAGGCTGCCTGGATGCCTTAAACAGGCGCTGTGCCTCCGCGCTTAGGTTCGGGTTCGGATCCTTGGACAGACCGTGCACTTAAGGGCGGTCAGGGCCCATCGTAGATTCTCTGGTTTTCGCTCTTAAGGTGGGAGATTCGCATGGGCAACCAGCTTGGGCCTTGTGGGCTTATGTATTGAAGGCAGGCGAGATCGTGATGAGGGTTGCTCGGTGGTGACGGAAGCCGGCGAGTTCGAAAACGGCTGACTTGGGGCTTGAACTCGATCTGGGGTCATGGTTGAACGATGAGCTCAGGGACTTCTGCATTTGGGCAGTGAGGGGTCAAAGTGTGGCGCCATCTGCTCTCGAAGTTGCTGTGCCTCCGTTTCTCGGGAGGCTGGGGCAAAGGTCAGGTTGGATTTGGGTTTGGAATCTCGCTGCACTTTCTCGTGGTTGGATTGGCATTATTAGCGACTCCGTGCAGAATTCAGATTCTCTGCTTGATCCTGCCAGCACTTGCAAAAATATCTCCTGCTGTACTTCAGCCTCGAGCAATCTCACATGGGCCTTAGAGATTCTTGATGACGGCCTCTCACATCCCTATTTTGCGTCAGGACTCGTCCAATCGCCGGAAGGTTTGAGAATACGGAGGTTCAGCTCTCATGACTGCACTTCCATACCTTGTTCACAAAACTCCCGGCGAGCACCAAGCCCTGAACTCTAGTATAGAGACTTTAAGGGTTTTGGAGCCCATTATACTATAACTATCATCAGGAACCCCCGAAATAACGTAGGCAATGATTGAAGCCCCCATATTAGACCGCATCGACTGAGAGCTTGTCCGGTGACTGCTCTGCATCCTCCTCCCAACCTTCAGCTTCGAAGCTCTGGGAGGATCCATCTTTGCTAAGATCAGGACCTTTAGGGTTTTTTTTTCCGTCTCGCATGGCAGAGAACAAAGCTCACAGGCGAGGTTTGACCTTTTTTTTTTTTTATCACCTCTTTTCCTTCGCCTGAAAAGGTGTCCGGAATACCATGTTGGTTGAGGCAGGATGATGGGAGCTTAGCCTTAAAGGGGGAAACACCACCAAAATACCACCTAAATCCATGTACTGCACATTTGTTACCAAGCTCCCAGGATCGCAAACTTGTGCCCACAGCACAGGTTTGACCTTTAGGGTTTAGGGTTTAACAGCCTGAATAGGGTTTGGGTGATACTTATAGGGAATCAAATGAGGAGGGCATACTATAATAAATTGTTCCGACCCACGAATTATCTTGAAGGACTTGCAGGTGGCTGGCTTCCTAGTGCATGTCGATATGGCTTTCATGCATCATTTCTATGTGCCGTCCATGCACGCAGAACAGCAAAAGAGTCGGGACTGTGCCACTTGCAATTCAGCCAGATGAAGGATGGGATTTCGAAATTGGGGTGTCTTGCAGCAGGCTATCACTCCAACCTCCCCTGAGCATGCCACCGATCGGTGTGGGGAGGTCGTGGATTTCGTCGCACACGTGATGGTACCACCACCTGCGATTGCTGGGGGAGGGACAGGGGCTTGGTTCAGCGCATGGCCTTGCCACCTGTGATGCACAAAAACCAGAAACTACGGCCATCAAAACACAGCCAAAGTCGGGTCACGCAGGATTTCAACAGCATAAAACTTTGTGCTTCGCGACGCAGCATTGGAGAATTCTGGAACAGACATCCCCAAACTCCGTAATCAACGAGCCCATAGGGACCCTGTGCTAACGGGCCACACATCCGATGTCTCTGCGATTGCAGAGGTCAGTGTTTCAATCGAAAAGATGCAGCCGGAGAGGCCAGCGCTGGACGCCGTCGACCAGATCGCCAGAAACGGACGATTGCCCCTTGGCCCTGGGTGCCGGCACTGCGAGAGGGAGTCAGCAAAAACAGGGTTCAGGAGTTTAGCATTGAGGTGTCGCCGGAACTCAGCCCGTGCTTCCTCAGTCTTGTTGAATTGTGCGAGCGGAAGCTCCACAACGTCCGAAGCCGTTCGAAGGTGTCAATGGGATCTAATGGGTGCATGCATTTCGAACCGAACGATGGCGGATCTTTGTTCAGGCTGTCATGTGCAGTAAAACCCCGGAGAGCCAAACCCTGAGAAGCTGAGAACACCGCGGCGTACCGTCTACGGCTTACGGAATTAATCGGTTAATCGACATTCCCAGGACCCCGCCGGACTTAAGAAGGAAAGACCACAGACAAACCACTCAATCCTTGACTCACAAAGCCTCAACCTCTGCTTTCCAGGTAGCGCATTCAGCCGCTGCAGGTACGACACCTGAAGCTGTGCGGCCGGTTTGCAGCAGTGCAGCAGCATTGGTCTTGGCTGAGGACAGGTGGCCTCTGATTACAAGTTGTCGTCATGAAACAGAAGAGACGCTCGAAGCAGAACCCGCAACGCCTGTGACACTCACCGCACCGGTAACTATTCAACCAACTGTAGTTGTCACAGTCTTTTACAGGCCGAGATCTTGAATGTCAGCACAGCGGCAGAGTGACGTCTGCACAAGCCACGCGATCACTGGATGGAACAAAGAGACCGCCAACGACAGCATCAGCGGCAAACAGTAGGTACACAGTATCTTCACTTTTCTAGAAATTATCATCATTGTAGGCTAAGCTTTCGATCTTAAAGCTCTGAATAATCTCCACCCCTGCGATGCCTCGCCGCCGGCTCCAGGATCCAGCCGTGGGCGCTTAGCTAAGGGCTCGGCGAGGCCCGGCGATGCACCTTCCCAGATGTCCCAGGGGCCTCCCTAGCTGGGACGAGCCCGCATTGCAGGGTTAAGCTGGAGAGAACGGTTTTCTGGGACCATGGTTCAACGGCTTCTGAAGTTAATTCAGGCTCAGGGGCGAGCTTATTGGGGTTCAGGACAGCATCAAGGCCACTTTAGGCCAGCCCAGGAGTTGCAGACAGACGGACCCGAATATAGAATCCTCTGCAGTCATTGCCACAAGCGCCCCAGGATACGGCCCATTGCATAAAACCGCAGATGCTGACAATCGTAAACACTCAACCCCCAAACCCTAAACCAGTGTTTTTGACGAAGCTTTCCCGTCCTTCCACAAAGGCGGCCACGTTCGCCTCTGCAGTCGCACAGAAGTTCTGTGTGCAGCTCTCGCAGAGGATCTGAGCGGGGATGCTGAGAAGCGGAGAGGCTTTAGGGCGCATGGCCCTTAGCGCTTTGGTGCATTGGGGGTGTGAGGTTTTTTGGGGTGTTACTGCTTCGTGTTTAAATTTAGGGGTGCGCTTTTGTTTAGGGTTTGTGGCTCGTGGTTTTTATGAGTTCTTAACTACAAGGAAACTACAACTGATATTCCCCTATCGAAACGCATGCTTTAGCAGCTCTTGAGTGGCCTGAGGGCGAAGCTACTTGACTAAGTTCGATCTGCCAATGTGTGTGCCTGTGCTTTTTTTTGGACAGAGGTGGCTAAGTCTGGCTAAATGCCCTCCGAAAGCTGCACAAACTTGCCCAGGCAGGCGAAGTAGGATACCAGGCGGGATAAAGGAGATACTGGAAAGACTGGCTCCGTCGTCGCCTCAAATCAACGGCGGAGCTCCTAAACCGATTCTCGATGGCCTTCCGGCGAGGCAGAGTCAGCGCCCACTGCCCGACCTCGAGCGGACAGCCCGAAGGCAAAAACACGAAGAGCCCTGGAACGCCCCTGCGTTCAGCAGCTGGTCGGAAACACACACGCTCGGTGAGATCCTAGAAACACCAACACCAAGCCCAACCAAAGACCCTATGAACTCCCGAAGCACGACACCAAAACCTATCGAGGCCCTCATTACACCCCCTATATAACAAGACACTCAGCTATAAACAACCCTTAAGACTTAGCTGCCCAGTACCCTGGCCCAAAAAATTTTAAACTTCTCTTTTAGTCGGGGTTTAATATACACAAAAACTTTAAGGTTTACCTATTGGGCTCCTAAGAAGACCCTTCCAAAAACTTCTCAAACCCTCCAAAGCCTCCAGTCCGCAGTCCGTGCATTTCGGAGGCTCCTGGGCCGCCTCCGCGGGCCTGGGACAGTTTGGCACAGGGCCTTCAAACTTGGGGTGTCGGGCTTGGGGTTTTTTTTTTTGACACTCAGACAAGGACAAGCCTGGAAAGGTCCGATGCAAGGTTTAGGGCTGAGGGTTTGAGGCTTTTGAGGTTTTTGGCCTCCCACCTCGCTAGGACGAAGCCCACGTTGCAGGGAAAAGGGGGTTTTGGGTTCGGGGCTTTTGGGGTTTAGGCCGGTTTCGGCTTTGAAGTGTAGGATCTGGGTTTTTTTCTGGCCTCCCGCAACGCAAGTGGTTGCAGCGTCCAGGATCTCTCGTCAAGAAGCTGCGCACAACCACTCTGGATGATACTGCTTGTCCTGTTCTGTGCCTTGTGGATATGCCTGCCCCACAGGTTCCCGGGCTCCTTGAAACTTCTCTGCGCGCTCCCCGCGAATCATGTGCTTTTAGGCTTAGGTCCCTGCAGCCCAAAATCAGAAGATTACCGAGCCCTGCCGCAAGAAAGTCCCAGCCTTCCCCAAAACCTTAAGCCCTACGCCTTCACGGCACGAGGCGCCATCAAAGCCGAAACCCTGGCTTCTCTCTGCCGCGCTGCTTTTCCTCGGCTTTCTCTTCAGAAGCTGCAGGTGCTGGCCAAAAGCGCATGAGCTGCTCCTTCGCGTGCAGGGTGTGATTTCGGAAATGGCTAGATGAGGAGTCTCAAGAAAGCGTAGGGCCCTGGAGTTGCAGCTCGAAGCGGGGTTGGGGGATGTTGGGGGCAAATGCGGAGATTGAAAGTGCACTCCAGGTTCGCAAAAAGTTTCAGCTGCTGAGTGGAATCGCAACGACGGGACCAAGTTACAGCCAACAAGCACATCCCCGAAGATCTGATTTCTCAATCCCCGAGATCTCTATTCCGTTTTGTGACTCCTCTCTTGGAACCCTGCTAAACCCTATGAATGGTTGACGTGAGCCCTGACGGACACTGTCTATCCCACCCGAAGGCTTGCATTTGCAGTATAAGTCTTGGTGTACTGATAACAATGAAAGTTACTGGTATCCTCATGCTTGTACTGAGACTGAACAGTGATAGTGCAGTAGCCGGTTGCACTGGGCCATATGCTCGCAATATGTCGGACGAATAGAGAAGGAAGAGGCGGGGAAAAGAACATGGGAAGTGTTTTTACACATGGAGTTTAGTAGGTTCATACAAAAAAGTACACTTTACCTCAAAGGCAGCGAATGCCAGTGAAGAGTAGACCAAGCCCCCGAGCGCGCGCGCGCGCGCGATGCGCGTCATCACATAAGACGTGTCGGGTGTGCAAATTCGTGGCTCCACCATGGCAAGGCCAATTTACTGCCAGGAATAGATCCCTAGAAGAAAACCCAAATGTCCTGGCAGAGGCCCAGCATCTTTGTGGCATGGTCACCTGGTTAAACGGGCTCCCTCTATAGGCACCTTTGCATCGCTGGGCCAAGGTTCATGCTCGCTTCCCAGACTCCTGATTCCCCACGATTGCCCACACTAAGGTCTTTGGGTTTCCAAAGAGGAAGTCTCGAGAACTCATCCATCTGCCACTCCCGTGGCTGAGGTCCGCACGCCATGCGGCCAGGTAGACCCAGTTGCGGCTGTCCATTTCGAGCTGGTGGCCGATGCCTCCAGAAATATATCACTGGTGAGCCTGGACACACTGGAATCTTGAAGTGATTCAAGGCTCAACCCAAAACCTCAAAACTTACCTAGACCGGTGCTCCACGCACCTAAACCCTTCTTTGCATCAAACCCTTCCTGCAACCCTTACAGTCTTACAGAAACCCTCAGCCGCTCTCCCGGCCTATGCTCCAAAAGAGCACCGGCCAGGCACCGAGACGACCCCGACGGCCCGCCAAGATGGCGCCGGTCCTCGAAACATGGGATCGGGGCCGTTTCGACTCTCACACTCGCACAAGGCCGGCAAGGCTCCGCATAGTGCTGTCTCCGCTGCAGCTAGACAGCTGACAGAGAGAGAGGACGTCCATAGCTTTCCTACAACGCGTACGATAAGGGTTGCTATATCTAGAAATATGTGTCTAGCTGCATTTGCTTTTGACTGACGTTTGCATGTCGATATATTTACATAATAATGTAAGTACATATTCAGAAATGATGTGTAAAAACCAAATGGTTGGGTTGCGATTAATTTCCTGGCACTTCAAGACTTTAGGGTGTATTTCAGGTTCCTTTCGAGGTTACTCTTGGAGCTCTACAAAAATTGTGTGAGGCTGCTAGATCTAGTTGTTTCGCTCCTTGCATTACATCTCTGCTCCACTGCCCAGGGCTCCAGATGACCAAAAGGTCGGTCGATCCGGTGCTGATGACGACAGTGACGAAGCACTATGAGTGTAGGGGCCTTCCGAATTAGAACGACAACAACCACTACGACGACCACAGCGACGACGACGACGACGAATAAATACTAAAAGGCAAACATATTGCTTCTTGTCGCGACAATGACAGTGACGACCACCGCTGTTTATGACAATTTGATGGCCAACTCATCTTCATCTTGATCATCTTCCAACAATCTTTATCGCCCAAAATACCTGCGATAAGAACAGGTGGCGCTGTGGCAGCTGCCAGCGCAGCAGCCGCTGTCCAGCCCAAAGGCGCCGGGGCCTTCCAAACCATTTGTGGCATGTCTTCTATAATTCTGATGACGAGCAAGGCGGGGAGCAGCAGCAATGACTGTAAAAAGATATGAAAAGCATCAGCTAATCTTATAAGAATGAGAACAATACTAGCAACAGGAGTTTCTTGTGGTGGAGGCGAAGCAGCAGCAGTACGACAGCCCGAGGAGGAAAGAGCGGAATGCCGAAGAATTGAGCAGCCGATATGTAATCATTTTGACTTCGTACAGAAACGGCTGAGCGTGACGATAATGATTGCTAAGAGCGCACAGCTACGTGTTTGTGTTGGTGGGTTCATTTGCCAATAGGACCTCTCTCCACTTCTTGTTATTCTTCTTCCTCTGTTTTCCTCTCTCGCCGGCTCCCTTGTCAGCCTAGGGACAAAACATAGGGCTGACTGCTTCAAGAAGAAGAGCCCTACATGCACCCTCCAATGCGGGGTGGGAGACATGCCGCAGCAGCGCAGTCCAAACGAAGAAGCCAAACTTCCAGAGGGGAAGCTCATCAATGATCCCTCGGCACAAGCTGGAGGAAACGGGGCAATCAAGATCCAAAGCCTCTCCTGCCAGCAGGCATAATGGTGTGCTGTGTGCAACACAAGTCTGGCTATCATCCTCTTGATAAAAGGTCATTACATGCCGCATGTGCCTTCATCAAAGCCTTCAGAACTTGAGAACGGACCTGTACCGCCAGACGCCTGCGTAAACACTTAACGAACAAGTAATTAGTTTGATGCGCTACTCTGGCAGTATTACAGACTTCGACACCGGAAATACGTCCATTGCCTCAAAACTCCAAAAAATGTCTGGCAGACTTTGCCGCAAGCTGGAGGCAGTGTAAAGGAGTCACCATCACCAGGAGCCCATACTGGCTAGTCACTACATGCAGCAAAGTTGAAGGATCCCCACAAGCGCACGTCTCTACAAGATGTATAGCCGAGTGGGAGGCGCATGTGAGAGTTCGAGAAAAAACTCGCGATCCAATCCTAACTTGTGCTTCGCAGTATAGAATGCTCAACCGGCCGTGGCACGCACACTGTTTTCAATGACAGCGGCTGGGTTCCTTGCCGACTTGCCGGCGACTCCCTCAAGGACCCGAACCATTAGCAAAATGAACCCAAACCCATGTGTTGTTCATCGCTTTAGTCGTTCCAACCTGGACCCAAGTTCAAAACACAAAACCCTACATCTCCCCCGAAGCACGAAAGACTATCAGATAGAGCATGCTTTATTTCAAAATACTCACACCAGCTCAAAGGAACGGAAGATCCATACTCCCATTGGCAGGCCCTGCTGCCGATCATCGTCCTTCAGGGCTTAGGGTCTCGGGAGAGTGGGGACTTTTCCCTCCTACTAAGCAAGGACGAGCCCGCATTGCAGGGTATGTTCGGAACTAAGCTCTTGCACAGTAGAAACAAGCTCATTCTAGGGTTTCGGGATCGGGGTTTGAGGTTTGTGGACTCGGGTTTACACAGTCTACGATGTAGGCTTCGGCGCCTTCAGGCTTTTTCCCGAGGCCAGAACGAGAAAGACTGACTTGAGGGGTTCAGGGATCTTCAGGGTGCACAGGCTTGTGGGGACTAGGGTTGCATGTAGAGTTTAGATAGGAGGGCTCTCCGGAGTCGAGTTTACGGAGGCTTTCGACTCTCACTCTCACGCTCAAAATACTTTCAAAAGACAGAGAACTCCGTCATCACCACCATCAGCATCCATCGGATTTCGCATTTAGCCTGGGCGCTATCTTTTCACCAGTAAAATTTTAAACCCCTAAACCCCAAGACACCCCAGCCCTCACCCTCAACTCCAGACCCTAAGCCCTCCTCCCCAATACCCCGAGACCCCTCAGCCCAAGACCCTGAAAGCCTCAACTCAAGACCCAAAACCTAAAGCTCCACCCAACACGTCCCTGAACGCTGGGCCCTGCGAGCAGCCGGGGTGCTGCGTACGTTAGCGCGAGGAAGCTAAAGGTCAGGGCCGAAGCCGAGCAGAGCCACCGAAGCAGCATGCCCTCAGCTTTCAGGGTTTGGGATTTCGTATCCTAAAACCCTACTGTACATCCCTAATTCAACCCTAAACCGTCTTCCATTGCGAGCTTGTGAAAGCCAGTGAGTGCTGTGAGTAGAGCTTGCCAGCGCTTGATTCAGGTTGATGTTCGCGTTACCTTGTTGTTTCAGAATTTCATGTGTTCTTTGTTACCAAATAGGGTTTACCATCCATGAGTTGACAAGCAAAGAAGTTTCACGCTTTGACCATGACACATGGTCGTTAACGGACTCGTCTCTTTCTCAACTTAGGAGGCTTCGACTTTTTTGCAGGCACGGGGGTTCAGGCTTCAGGGTTTGAGTTTGGGGGACCGTCAGACTTGCAGTAGAAGTAGTAGTAATAGTAGTAGTCGTAGTCGTTAGTCCGAGTCGAAGTCGTTCGTAGTAGCAGTAGTAGTAGTAGTCGTCGTCGTCGTCGTCGTAGAAGTAGTAGTCGTCGTCGTCCTGGAATGCCACAACCATTGGATCCTCTAACCAGCCTTGTTCCAGCGCGGCAGCGCCAGGAGCCAAAGCACGGTCGCTGCAATGCGTGGGACCGGCCTCAGGCCACGAGGTCTTGAAGGATCATTTTATTGCAAGTATTTTTTACCATGTTTACGTTTTACTAGTGTTGTTGTTATGGTTGTGGCTGCTGTGACTCTTGCTATGAATTTTTAGGGTCTTAAAAGCTCTACATTCGGGTCACAAGAAGTTTAACTGTTTGACTTGTGGATTCAGCCTTCGCTTGACGGGGAAGTTTCTCATTCCGCTAAGACTAATGCCCCCTTCTGCATGAAGAGCTCAAAATACCCAAGATTGTCTGTTGAGCATGGCGACTGACTTTCCTCCTCAACGACCCAAACTAAGGTTTCTGTATGGGTCATTTTCTGCATGGATACTAAACGCCTCTCCAACGCAAACTCCAGTTCGGTTTATCTTCAACCTGAACAGCTCAAAGCACGGAGCCCCATGACTTCGGTGGAGTGCACGAAAGTTTCCAAGCTGCATACTTTTCGAAAGAAAGTTGTCGCGGACGAACTGTCAGCTTATTTTCGCCTGACTGAGTATGACCCTGCCAGCGTGTGGTTTATCCTGCCTACCAGAAACGTCGGTAGTACTTAACAGCCAAGTCCGAAAGCTACCCAACGAGGCCGCGTCTGGAGCCGGCCAATGACTTTTACTTAATGCATACTCTCTGGACATGTGGTAACAAGCAGATTTACGCCGCACCGAAAGCAACAGAGTCAAGGTGGATGTCATCTGTTGAGACTGTTGACATTTAACTTTTGGCTGGATAATGTACAAGATACACGCCAACAGCATTGGTACCCAGCTCCATACAACAGCTCGAACAGCAGGGGTGAGATGAGATTGATATCAAGTGTCTTACGTACAACTACCACTCATACCAGTTTGTCATCTTCAGGAACGTCCTGCATCGTTGGCGCCAGAATGCAAGAAACATGTTTATTTTTCTGGCATAAATCTTCACCTCAACCCCCGACCTCGACTGCTCCCGGATCTCATGTGCCATGCCACGCGGTCTTTGGCAAGCCGGCCAAGAAGCGCAAGGTGGCGAGCCTGACCAGGTTCAGACACGGTAACCGGTGGGGCGAGACCAGGTCCACACCTTCATGGGCCTCCACACTAGTCACTATTCCTACTACTCACACCAGTCCTGCTGGCTCGAGTCCGGTCTAACTGGGTTCTGTTCGCCATGGCAGCCGATAGCATCTAATGAGCTCGGACACGGGGCAAGATCTGCTTCCAGACTCCAACCTACACTAGCTGCACAAGACATGTGCTCGAGACGTTGCTACAGAGCTGCGTGAGAATCTGAAGTCATCAGCACCACGGCACGCCGTGCTATCCTATCATGACATGCACCGCCCGAGCCCCGAACCATGCTGCTGTGAGACCCAACTGTCGAGGCAAATCGCCTGCCCATGCAGCTTGAGACAGCTTGGGGGTAGAGAACCCGGAATCCAGAAAGCATCAAACGACTGTAGGTGATTCGGCCTAGTCCAACTGCTCTTCTTTCAGTTGTCGGGAATGGCTTCACACACCTTTCCGGGTCAGGTTAGGGTCTCAGCTCCGGTCCATCTCTCCTCAGGTCGCGCTGCGATCTGCGTACGAGTTATTAAAAAATGAAAAAGATAAGAAGACAGACAAGGAAAAACCAAAAAAACAAAAACACACAAATACTGCCAGGAAGATCCAGAAAGGACTCAAAGAAGACGACGGTGAACAGCAGCAGGTGCAAGAAGAATATAAGTGCAGCAACCGTGACATGCATGAAAGCAACACTGGCACTAATTACAACCGTAGCAATCGTGCAATAGTAGCAACAATGGCCTGTGACACTAGCAAAAGGAATGCAAAGGTGGGCGTTAGCTATCAAGACACCCTAGTGATCAGGAATCCCTTTAACAACGACAATTCCATAACGTCGCTGCAACGAAAAGTGTTGTTGTCTGTTGCCTTAATGCTCCAACAAACCGCAACACAACGGCCGCAGATGCATACCTTGGATGTATACACACACGAACTGAGCCACTCACATCACTAGCCTCATCTAAGGGCCTTCATAATCGGAACATGGTTTCGGAGCATATTATTACTCTATCTGATTATTCAATTACCCATATCCTGAAACCCCACTAGTACCCCTATAGAGCCTTCAAACGAACCCTTCAAGTACCCTCAAAGGTTCCCGACGCCGGGCTCTCGCAACCGGCCTGTGGGGCAGCCACAAACGCAGGATGTGCCCACTGCCACCATGGTCCACAACACCTCAAGGATTCTTGATTTAGGGTGTCGACTCGCACCCATATTGAAGTAGGGTGGAGTGTACAGGGTTGGGGTTAGGGTTTAGGCCGTGATGTTCTTGCTGCAGAAGCCGAACTCGGAAACTTGAGCCCTTGCTGGCAGGGGCCTCAGGATCCTGAATCAATCCGTGCCAAAACTTTGACCTGGACACCCTCTGTCAGCAGCTTCGGAACTTTGCGAATTCCAAGGCTTCCCCGTAAGATGGCAACAGTGCAGTCTCGTGCTTCCTGTCGTTCAGTTTCCCGCCCGCAGAAACCTAGGACCGAAATCACAAATCGCACCCATAGGCCTGACAAAGCTCGGAGCCGCATTGGTAACGAAGTCCCCCTACAGGCTTTGTGTAAACACGCGATGACACACCCCAAGATCTACGTTATAACTACATTGCGGCTAAATTACAGCCATACACTAACTATGCTATGACTATGCTACAAACCGCATTATACGGTGTCGCAGATGATCTGCCGATGCAGGGCGGGCCTGGCTATGGAGCGTTTCGTGGAGTCTCGACCTGTACCTTTGCACGAAGCTGGGAGCTGCAGCCGCAAAGTTATGGTAGTACTGAGTCATCCTGATAATAGTATTGATAATAATGTGGACAATGCTGGCCACAAAAACAAGAGTAAACAACAACAACAACAACAACAACAACAACAACAACAACAACAATAGGTTCAAGAATGACACACATATGTGTGTGTGTACAGGACCTCTGCACTTGTGTAAAAACACCTATGTTGTGCTATTCACCGCAAGACCCTGTCAACCTCTCCGAACCTCCGCTTCAGCCCACCCGACCCTCAACCCCTAACGCCCACACCCCGAGATGCCTGAACCGTAGCCCGTTCCTCGAAGTCAACCCAGTCAAGGTCGCATTGGAGTCGGCTCGCTGTTCTCAAGGGGCCACGAGCCTGGCGGAGCCTCACGACTTGGCATTCCCAAGGCAGAAGCACGGCGAGAGACAGAGAGAGGTAGATGCATGATGAGAGTAGGGAGTCGACAGACGATGGGGGGAGAGAGAAGGACACATAAAAAAGAGAGAAAGAAAGAGATGAAAAGACAAAACGAATACGTCAATGTGGGTTAGAAAATTAAAAACCCATCGATTCAACGCATCCAGAAACAAGCAGTCCCCAAAGCATAGTACCAGGCAGGGTTGCAGCTCGATCCGACCCAAGGTTCGAGTCCAGAAAGACAACAAAGGCGCGAAATGCCGCTCCTGCCTGGATGACGCGATACAGTCTCGCCAGGTCTATTTTACCTGACAAACGAAGATGAGACGTGCTGCTTTGGGCAGGGATTCTGAAGAGACGACGCGTTTCTGGTGCCCCTGACCAGCGAAAGCTTCAAACACATGGTAAAACACGTGGAAACACACACCGCAAACGCCAATGTTTGAGCGAGCCACGAGTGACCGGATGTCGGGGAAGGTCGGACACCAGCCACAACTGCAGGCGGTTTCGACTCTTACTTGCACACAGGCAGGCAAGGCTCCTGCGGAGACACTCAACCCCGAGTAGGAAGAAGAAAATTTGAAGGATCCAAGCTATGCTTTCGCCCCTCCGTGCAGAGCGAAACAGCCGTTCAGCAAATATCCCGCGCGTGTCTATGGCCCTCCTTTCCCTCCGCCTGCACCTTTGGCGGCAGCTTTTGCCTCACGGCGTCCAGCACACGGTCCGGCCTCCTGGGTTGGAATTCGACTCTAACTACTATATATCCTAAACTCAATTTCCTCGAAGCCTCAATCCATACATGCAAATGCGCCGCAGCATCTGCTCCCCGGACAGCGACAGGAAGGCATGGAACTGCTCATTGGCGTTGTCCTTGGTACGGGTTTCGGAGCTCAGTGTGCAGGGCCCAGGGTTCTCCCGAAATTCTCTGGTCTGTTTCGAGCGGTTTGCTCGTTCGTCTGGAATTCTCTGGCTCCCTTCGAGCTTTTTGCTCTATACTTTCAATTTCGCTAGTCTCTCTCGAAAGTCTCTGGTCTCTTTCGAACGGTTTGCTCCCTAGTACCTTTCGACCGGTTTGCTGATTGTTTTCAAATCGAAAATTTCTGGTCTCTTTCGAGCGGGTTGCTCCATCTTCTGCAACAATCTAGTTCCTCTCGTGCGGTTTGCTCCTTGCTTTCAGTTTCTTGAGTCTCTCTCGAAATTATCTGGTCTCTTTCGCGCGGTTTGCTCCTTCCTCTGAAATTCTCTAGTTCGTTTCGAGCGGTTTGCTCCTTGTTCTCAAATCGAAATTCTCTAGTCTCTTTCGAGTGGGCTGCTACTTCTTCCGAAATATTCCAGTTCTTTTCGAGCGGTTTGCTCCTTGCTTTCAATTTCTCTAGTCTCTCTCGAAATTCTCGTCTCTTTCGAGCGGTTTGCCCCTTCTTTTGGAATTCTCTAGTTCCTTTCGGGAGGTTTGCTCCTTGTTTCAAATCGACCTTCTCTAGTCTCTTTCGAGCGGGTTGCTCCTTCTTCTGCAATATTCTAGTTCCTTTCGAGCGGTTTGCTCCTTGCTTTCAATTTCTCTAGTCTCTCTCAAAATTCTTTGGTCTCTCTCGAGCGGTTTGCTCCTTCTTCTGGAATTCTCTAGTTCCTCTCTAGTTCCGTTCGAGCGGTTTGCTCCTTGTTTCCAAATCGAAATTCTCGAGTCTCTTTCGAGCGGGTCGCTGCTTCTTCTGCAATATTCTAGTTCCTCCCGAGCTGTTTGCTCCTTGCTTTCAATTTCTCTGTCTCTCTCAAAATTCTCTAATCTTTTTCGAGCGGTTTGCTCCTTGCTTAATCGAAATTCTCTAGTCTTTTCGAGCGGGTTGCTCCTTCTGTGGTTGCTCCTTCTTCTGCAATATTCGAGTTCCTCTCGCGCGGTTTGCTCCTTGCCTAGTCTCTCTCGAAATTCTCTAGTTTCTTTCGAGCGGTTTGCTCCTTCTTCTGAAATTCCCCAGTTCCTTTCGAGCGGCTTGCTGTTTGTTTTCAAATCGAAATTCGCTAACTTTTTTCGAGCGGGTTGCTCCTTGCTTCTTCCTCTAGTCTCTCTCGAAATTCTCTGGTCTCATTCGAGCGGCTTGCTCCTTCTGCTGGAATTCTCTAGTCCCTTTCCAGCGGTTTGCTCCTTGTTGTCAAATCGAAATTCTCTAGTCTCTTTCGAGCGGGTCGCTCCTTCTTCTGCAATATTCTAGTCCCTTTCGGGCCATTTGCTCCTTGCTTTCAAGTTCTCTGGTCTCTCTCGAAATTCTCTGGTCTCTTTCGAGCGGTTCGCTCCTTCTTCTGAAATTCTCTATTTCCATTCGAGCGTTTTGCTTTTGTTTTCAAATCGAGCTCTCTCGTCTCTTTCGAGCGGCATGCTGCTCTTCTGGAATTCTCTAGAACTTTTCAAGCGATTTGCTCCTTGTTTTCACATCGAAATTCTCTAGTCACTACGTAGTCTCTTTCGAGCCGGTTGCTCCTTCTTCTGCAATATTCTAGTTCCTTTCGAGCGGCCTGTTGCTTGCTCTCAATTTCTCTAGTCTCTCTCGAAATTCTTTTGTCTCTTTCGAGCGGTTTGCTCCTTCTTCTGGAATTCTCTATTCCCTTTCGAGCGGCTTGCCTGTGGTTTTCACATCGAAATTCTGTCGTCTCTTTCGAGCGGTTTGACCCTTGCTTTCAATTTCTCTAGTCTCTCTCGAAATTCTCTGGTCTCTTTCCAGCGGTTTGCTCCTTCTTCGGAATTTCTCTAAGTCCTTTCGAGCGGTTTGCCCCTTGTTTCCAAATCGAAATTCTCTAGTCTCTTTCGAGCGGGTTGCTCCTTCTTCTGCAATAGTCTAGTTCCTTTCGAGCGGTTTGCTCCTTCTTCTGGAAGTTTCTAGTTCCTTTCGAACGGTTTGCTCCTTGGTCTGAAATCGAAATTCTCTAGGCTCTTTCGAGCAGGTTGCTCCTTCCTCTGCAATATTCTAGTTCCTAGTCTCTCTCGAAAGTCTCTGGTCTCTTTCGAGCGGTCTGCTCCTTCTCCTGGAAGTTTCTAGTTCTTTTCGAGCGGTTTGCTCGTTGCTCTCATATCGAAATTCTCCAGTCCCTTTCCTTCTTCTGGAATTCTCTAGTTCCTTTCGAGCGATGTGCGCCTTGTTTTCAAATCGAAATTCTTGAATCTCTTTCGAGCAGGTTGCTCCTTCTTCTGCAATATTCTAGTTCCTAGCCTCTTTCAAAATTCTCCGGTCTCTTTCGAGCGGTTTGCTCCTTCTTCTGGAATTCTCTGGTTCCTTCCGAGCTGTTTGTTCGTTGTTTTCAAATCGAAATTCTCTAATCTCTTTCGAGCGGTTTGCTCCTTGCTTTCAATTCCTCTAATCTCTCTCGAAATTCTTTGGTCTCTTTCGAGCGGGTCGCTCCTTCTTCTGCAATATTCTAATTCCTTTCGAGAGGTTTGCTCCTTGGTCTCTTTCAAGCGCTTTGCTCCTTCTTCTGAAATTCTCTTGTACTTTTCAAGCGGTTTGCTCCTTGTTGTCGAATCGAAATTCCCTATTCTCTTTCGAGTGGGTTGCCCCTTCTTCTGCAATATTCTAGTTCCTGTCGGGCGGTTTGCTCCTTGCTTTCAATTGTTTTGGCTTTTTTGTCGAAATTTTCTGGCCTCTTTCGAGGGGTTTGCCCATTCTTCTGAAATTCTCTAGTTCCTTTCGAACGGTTTGCTCCTTGTTTTCAAATCGAAATTCTCTAGTCTCTTCGAACGGGTTGCTCCATTTTCTGCAATACTCTAGTTCCTTTCGAGCGGTTTGCTCCTTGATTTCAATTTCTCTACTCTCTCTCGAAATTCTCTGGTCTCTTTCGAACGGTTTGCTCCTCCCTCTGGAATTCTCTAGCTCCTTTCGAGCGGTTTGCTCCTTGTTTTCAAATCGACATTCTCTAGTCTCTTATTCTAGTTCCCTTCGAGCGGTTTGCTCATTGCTTTCGATTTATCTAGTCTCTCTCGAAATCCCTTGGTCTCTTTCATTAGGTTTGCTCCTTCTTCTGAAATTCTCTAATACTTTTCGAGCGGTTTGCTACTTGCTTTCAAATCGAAATTCTCTTGTCACTAGTCTCTTTCGAGCGGGTTGCTCCTTCTTCTGCAATATTCTAGTCCCTTTCGAGCGGCCTGCTCCTTGCCTTCAATTTCTCTAGTCTCTCTCGAAGCTTTCTGGTCTCTTTCGAGCGGTTTGCTCCTTCTTCTGGAATTCTCTAGTTCCATTCGAGCAGTTTGCTCCTGGTTTTCAAATCGAAATTCGCTAGTCTCTTTCGAGCAGGTTGCTCCTACTTCTGCAATATTCTAGTTCCTAGTCTCTCTCAAAATTATCTGGTCTCTTTCGAGCGGTTTGCTCCTTCTTCTGGAATTCTCTAGTTCCTTCCGAGCGGTTTGTTCGTTGTTTTCAAATCGACATTCTCTAGTCTCTTTCACGCGGTTTGTTCCTTGCTTTGGATTTCTTTAGTCTCTCTCGAAATTCTATCGTCTCTTTCGAGCGGTTTGCCCCTTCTTCTGCAATATTCAAGTTCCTTCCGAGCGGTTTGCTCCTTGCTTTCAATGTCTCTAGTCTCCCTCAGTACAGCAGCACAGGCAGCGTCACAGAGTCAGAGTGTAATCGAGTATGCTAGAATCATTGACGCCACTGTTTGCCGTTGTTGCTGCTCTCATGCCGATTGGTTGTGCCTCGTCTGGTCTTGAGGCTTGGCAATTTCACACCCCATACCCAGCGTCATTTAACCCAAAACCCCTTAAGTGCTTCACCTTCAGCCCATGAACCCATTCATTCGGTAGTGTCTCGAGATTGACCCGTTCGCAACCCTGAATGCCCTAAACACACGTTCACCGATGCTTCACCCAGCAGGATGAGTTCCGGAACTCGGAACAGCACGCTGAAGGAAGGACACTCAGCCAAAGACGTGAGCAAAGTTCGAGGAGGAACGACGTCGGCTGCTGACTGCTTGGGATTGTAGGCGTCGGGGCTTGTGTCCTTCCGCTTTGGAACTCCCCTCTCCTCCTTAAGGAATACAGCTACTTCTTAGGTTCGGTGCCCTTATCCACCCCGAAGTTGCGAAGAGAGGCCGGAAGGATCTTCCCAGCGTGGACACCGGGGGTGCTGTTCATGGCATCCTGTGGTTCCATACTAAGGCTCGCAACAGGGACATCGCTTCGGGATTTGGTAGTGGCAGTTTCAAGGAGGCAGTGGTAGTAGTCGCTGAAACAGTCGTCGTCGGCGCAGTCTTCGGCGGCAGCAACAGCAGCGGTGGTAGTAGTAGCAGCAGCAGTCGCAGGAGGATAGCAGTAGTGGTTGTAATAGTAGTAGTAGAGTAGTAGTAGTAGTAGTAGTAGTAGTAGTAGTAGTAGTAGCAGCAGCACTAAACCTTGGGTTCCTAGACGCAACGAAACTGCAGCGGCCAGATTGTTGAAGGTCCTCCACAGCTGTCATGTCGACCCATTTTCCGCCAGACTTTGCCATCATGTCGGCCCGACCCTTGAAAACGATTCCTGGGCAGCGCAGAGGGCTCAGGGTTCAACATTTGGGGTATTTAGGGTTGAGGGTGCAATGTTTAGGGATAAGATTGTTATGAAGGCCGGCTCACAAGCCCGCTGCCTGTGCAAATCCTCCGGTTCTGCATTCAAGATGCCTATGTAAATTTACATCTTAACCCCGCAAAGCTCCCGCTATGCAACAGCCCCAAAGTCATTGCACCTTCAAGGCGCTCAATTCGGGGCTCAAGTCTTGAACCGCGAAGGCCTTGCAGCCAACAGAGCCCTGCGAGACGGGACACCTCCTCGTTCCCGGCGCACCAGATCGCTCGTCCGGAAGTAACGCCTCGAGTCTTTGCTTCCGCTTGTTTCTGCAAGGCTTTGTGTGCTCTCAGCTGCGCGTCCCAAGAGCTTTGGTCCGACAACACTTCGCTGGGATCGGCACTGGTCCTCGTGCACTAGGAAGACATCCTTCGTCTGCCAGACATGTGGACGGCTCTACCACTTAAACCACCTGCAAGGACCTGCGAGACCTTGAACCTTCTTTCGACCAAGCCTGTCTGGTCTTTTGTCTCTAACCAGGCAAGCATCGACAGAGCACTGCAATGACATAAGCTTCACATGCGACTGTGGCTCCGTAGGCGTCGTGACACGGGCATTCTGGTGATAGCCCGCCATTACCTCGTTGCGCTTGGCACGTCGGGGCTTTAGGATGATTAGGTTGCTATCCTCAAACCTCCGCATCCTAGTCCCTGACATGGATTGAAGGCCCTGCATTTTGTCTGCAACAGGTTTAGGGTACGAAGGCCCTCTACGGTTCGCGCCGTGTTCTACCCACGGAGTGATTTACGAAGGGCCCGAAAGTCGCACTTTGGACAAATTGGCCAAAGCACCATCGGACCCCCAATGCAGAGAAGCCCCAGCTCTCCATCAGCAGCTTCGGTACCTCGCAGGAGGATGTTGTAACCCGGCTCGTAGTTCTCGAGAAACTTACCCAACTCGAAGGTGATGATCGATAAAAACCAACTCAGAACAACCCAGAGCATAGGCCGCCTCAAAATGCAAGCTTGCGACTTAAAGAAGGCGCGCATGCAAAACTCCACTACATGAAGATGCCGGGCTTCCGAAGTCCAGCTTTCCTTGCTGCTTGAACTCTTAAAAATGTTACATCCTGCGACGGTGCCCCAGCCTTTGTCCGTAAGAACGAGAATCTTGGCTGCACGCACGCCGTGCAGCAGCCCATCCTCGCGCCCAAGAGCTTGGCGAGATGTCTTGCTGTGTACGTGACCAAACTACTTCTTGAAGAAGCAACCTCAACATGTGCAAGATTGATGACGCCAACAACAACAACGACCCACTTTACCATCGCCGCAACACCACCAGCATCTATAAAAACAGCAGCGCACCGAGCTGCGGCAGCAACAACAAACAAACAAAAACTGTTCAAAATGCAGAACAACATCAGCAGTAACAACGGTGACACTTGCAGTAGCAGCAGAAAATGTAGTAGTGAGGATAGATGATGGTAGTACAGTAGTCATCGTCGTGGTCACTGCTATAGTCGCAGTTCAGGCCACACGATGTTCCGACAGCAGCATCAGAATGAATCCTGGATCGTCAATTCCACCCTGGGGCAGCTGTTCATCGAAGCTCACGAGCGATGTTCATGCAAAATCCTTAAAACTGCTCAACCGGTGATACGACCACAGCACGTGAGCCTCCAAAGGGTCCGCCCAACACGTGAGCCTCAGGCATGTCTTCCGAAGGTCTCTGCGTCCAGGCAGTCTTACAACCCAGGGTTGTAGCTGTCATGTTCGAGGTGGGGGCCACAGTGACAGGGGTTTGTGGTCTGCAAAGTATTCGAGGCGGAAACCCAGCACGCCTCCCTCAATGCAGCTTTGTGGGTTGGGGCCGCCTCCTGTTGAATGCCGTTGCTCTCGAATGTCTTTTTGCCCAACCTTCTCGCTCAAGCATTATCCTGGGAGGCTGTTGGCACAAGACCAAGAGAAACCAAGACAGCCCGGTGGGGGAAAAGGGGTAATCACTACTTACTGCGACTAGCACCGCCACTTTCATTCGGGATATGGGGATCTGAAAAGATTCGGTTGTTCTCACTTCTCATGTATTATCATAGGTGTTCGTCTTGCAACACATAACCCCCGTCTTAGCATCATGAGCACACCCCCAAGAACAACGAGCACCACAAAAACGGAGCGTCGCCGAAACCGCAAGAATCCTAAAGCCAAACCCAAAATGAGCAAGACAAATGAGACGTAAAAACTGCAATCCCCCAAACAATCCTACACACCTACACCTCCAAATGCCAAAAACGCTTTCAACCCCCTTCAAACCGCAACCAAAAAAAAAAAACAGGGCTCCCGGCCAATACTCGGAGGAGACCAAGAGCTCCCGGAGCGCCGCCCCGTGCCCGCGCCACCTCGCGGTAAGTGCTGCTTCGGCTTCGAGCTTAGGGTTGACGCTCTCACATCGAGCTTAGGGTTTAGGGGGCTGCAGTAGGGAATTAGGGCACTGGGGGAAAGGAGAGGCAATGGGATTTAGGTTTGAGGTCTTGGAAGGGACTCATAGGATTCATGCCTGGGGATTTTTTGCCTCCTACTTAGCATCGGGTTTGGGAGTTAGGATTAGAGTTTGCAGGGTGTTGAGGCACCTCCGCCTTGTTGGATGAGTTTGGTTTGATGGCTTTGAGGGCTTGGGGATATAAGGCTTGGGGATGACAGCCGACTGGTGGACAGCTGCCCTGCCTTTGCGCAATCTGTGGAGGCAGCCGCTCCTTCCAGCACCATCAGACACAGCCGATACATCTGAGTCCATTGCTGGAAGCTGTCAGCCCGGAGTTTCAACTTTCAGTGGATGATGGATAGCTGCGATCTGCAGGACTCGATGGTCGTCCCAAGATGTACTTAGAGGTCCACGTCACCTATACACCAAGTAGAACTACATTCAGTTTCCCAAAAATACCATAGCTTTCGTTGTCTAGGGTTATCATTGGGTCATAAGTATGTAAAGCATTGCTTAGGTAATACCTACCCGGAACCGCCAAGTTCAGAGAGGATTTTCGCACAGGTAACGTAAATCTAAGTACGTGAGATTCCGACTCCAGGAGAACAGGTGACGATTTGGACAATCCCAGGATCATCTTCCGATCTCCCTTCGGTTTCTCAAACACCCGTCCACTCATCCCAAACCCCGAAACCTGTTTTGACAAGACCGTGACTCTTGTGCACTTTTCCTTTAGACGGCGGCCAAGCGTCTCCCCAGGTGAAAACGAGGTCGATGTTCGGCAAATCCTAGCCGACACTCCGGGCTTACAAAGCAATAGATCACCCTTCAGCCCTACGCCCGGTGCCAACTTGTCCGAAGCTCGAAACTTAAATCCCTGTATTTCACAAGTAGATTCCGAGGTACTCGGCCTCATTCAGAAGGTATCCAACTACATGCTGCATGCATCAGTGTAACCGCACTCAAGCAGGCCCATGCGCCACCTCTGCGGGTTTGCGAGCGAGCAGGTCCTCGCACAGGACACTCATGAGTTAGACTTGACTACTCCTCCACTACTAGCAGACCATGATAGTTGGTATGAATACAGAAATACCACCACAACTACGGCACTACTCTCGATAGCACCAGGAGCTTCAAGGTCAGCAACGGACACAGCGGCTGTGACTGCATTTGGTGGGGATGGCGCATCTACGAGGGAGGCGGTTCAGCCATGCATTGACATGGAAGATTTCAACATCCCGAGCTGAAGGCTTAGCTGAATGCTGCGTGGGGCTTCGGGCTGTCGGGCTTCGCGATCGGACACACCTCCTACTGTATCTCTATGCGCAGCCCTCCGGTCCAGATGCTCAGGAACCACACCCAGCACTGTGATCTGCTCCTGATTTCAATTGGTATGTCTAGGAATGTCGGACCTCTTGTCTTGGCAAAACAAGACATCTAAGCAGGCCCGTCGCGAATATCTCCGGACGACTACGGAGCCTTGCAAGCGGTGCTCCGGTTGAGAACTGATACTTAAGTCTGCATTATTGCACAAATCGACACTTGCGCAGCACATGGGGAAAAACATGCTTTCAGTTAACCGCCGCCTCGGCAATGCATTGCTGCAACTTTGCCACTTCTGTCATCTCGGTCAAGACCTCGGATGCGCCGCCCTCTCTCTGTCACTTCCGCGGACAGCCGTAGATGAGAGACAGGCCTATTGAGCCATTTTACGAAAGATGTCTGACGGGAAGTAAAGAAAACTTTAGACAAAGACTCCGGCTTCGGTGAAGGAAGAGCGTGAGCTGCATGGTATGGATGCTTGTCAGCAGTTCCCGACAGTGTCTGTCCAGGCGAAGCTGGTGCAAAGCAACAGCAGGGCTCGGCACGTTTTGACGCAATGCTATTCACTTCATACTGTACAAGATCCAACCTGGCTTCGCAGGGGCTTCTTTGGCTGAGCCCCCAAGCACCGTCAAGCAGTGCATGGTCTGGCTAGCTTCGAGGATTCGAGACATCGATCGGGCTTACACTCCCAGATTTCTGTCCGACTTGCTGCTACAATGTTAGGTTAGGCTACTGCCAATTTGGACAAGCAGGGCAGCGGATGCCTCAACATGGGTCCTGCAGGCTCCATGGCTTCAGGCCTTGCAGTGTTGTGGGGCCTTCAGTCTTCAGAGGCATGGAGGGGCTCTGAGTTTTTGGGGTCGGATTCTTATTGTGGCTCTCATGGTCTACTGTTTGAGATCTGAAAACAGGCCAAAGAATGCACTGCCGCACACTTCTTGCATCTTGCCCCACATCCTTCACGTGCTTCGTGAAATCTAGGAATCCAGGCTGCGTCTAGAGAGCAGCTTCCCCTCCGGTCTCGCACGGGCTGCTTCAAGTGCGTGCTACCACGTGAAGGCTCTGGCCCTCAATGCTAAATGCTGACGAGCCACAGCAGTTCCGCCATATGCCAAGGCAATGCTCAGCTGTCCTTGTTTAAATTGAGCAGTCTCGTAACTTAGTTTCAGGGTCCATCTGGTATACCTGTAGCAGCACCCGGTCAACAGCCTATAATCCTGTAAGGCAGCAGATTATAGGCTGTAAGACAGTAGTAGAGCAAACGATCGGCAACACGACCAGGGAGCATACATATTAAGGGAGTTGTGGTGAACGGAGCAGGTGACTCATCCAAGGGCGGCCCGGCAAGGCAGGTGCTGGTCGGATCGGAAATACAGATTACCATCAGCCACACGATGCTCATGCCATCAACAGCCGAGATAGGCACCCAGAGCGGACGCGGCCCAGTAGACGCTGGTATGCGCCAGAACCTGGGCTTGCGGTGCCAAAAGACTCGAAATTGGTGTGACACATCAGCCACGCGGTCGAGCCCGCACCCAAAAGCCCATGGCCTACCCTCCCCCTCCCGAAAGAAAACATATGTCAAGACATATATATATATACACACAGTGATACACATAAACACCTACATAATCATATAGGCTGTACATTAAGTGTGTAAACATACAAACACAGATATACATATATATATATATATATATATGTGTGTGTGTGTGTACGTATATACAGGTGTACTATAGAAATCGCACGCAAACATAACAATAACTATAATGACAATAATAACTACATTAACAGCAAAAAAAGTAACGACGATAACATCAACGCCACCATCACCACTACCACCACCACCACCAACAACAACAACACCACCACGACTACTACGACTACGACTACGACTACGACTACGACTACGACTACGACGACGACGACGACGACGACGACTACTACTACTACGAGTACTACTACTACTAGTACTTCTACTACTCATCTTGGAATCTTGCCCTACTTGTCAACTTGCCCCACTTGGGGTAGGAGCAAGATTGCCAGCAATCTCACAATCTTGGTCTCAAGTCCCACCCGGCAAGATGACCAAGATTGCTGGCAATCTTGGTTTCCCACCAAGACTGACCAAGATTGCAGAATTACGAAGGTGCTCTCCAATAATTAACTGTTCTAGATTCCCGGCACGACGCACCACTACCACTACCACTACCACTGCCACTACTAATAACAATAATCATATTGATAACAATAGTGCTATTACTGAAATTGCTAATAATACCAACACTTCAAAGAAAGCAGCGCAGCGCACCTTAAGCCGTATTGTTTACACCGTTCTGCCAACAGCGACGCTCATCATCATCATCATCATCATCATCATCACCCGCACCGTCATTCATTGACGGACGAGTCGTAAGCTCCTCTTGCTACTGATTGAAAGTATTCGACATTCATGCGAAAAAGACTGGCGGCACGATTGAATGCCACACCCCAAACCCTACAACCGAAACCATAAGGCTACTGCTGTTCTGCCGGGCCGCCACCGGCGGCTGCTTTGGATTCCAGAGCTCCTTGGCAACCAGGGCTTGAAGTGCTTTGCAAGCGCCGCTTTAGCTGGGATCTTCTAGGGCGTCTAGGATTGGAGTTTAGTACAGGGCCTTCGCATTTTGGTGAGACTATTGGGCCTGATGCTTCATGCAATTCGGGTCTTGAGCTGTACAATAGGCTATATGCCTTTGCTTTAGTACATGTAGGGTTGGAAGTTTAAGTTGGCTTCGCGGTTTCGGGCTCTCGGGTTTACGCCTCCATTTGGGACTTGTGCCATCTGCAATGACACAGGCAATGCAAACACGCTGCAGTTGTTGGAAGAGTGTGCATTTCCCAAACCCAGAAGCCGGCCAATAGGACATGGAGCACTGCTTCTCGAGGGCCTAGGGGCCTAGGGCCATAGGCAAGGGCGTGCCGCCTCAACACCAGCAATTTACACATTATTTTCGCATGTCTGCAACAATCCATCTCTGCACCAAGTGCAAAGGCCATCTACCACTACTTTCAGCAACAGATTACTTTACATGCGTAGACAGACCGCGACTCCCGCCAGTAGGCTAGCAGAGTGTCCAAAGATAACAAACAAACACACCGTACCTACACTATTGGTTCCGGTTGCTATGTTCATATAACTGATGCATGTTAGCATCTTCAAGTTCTGTCCCGCTGCACCACACGAGCATTTAGCTGAGAACTGCCAGTGTGTCGGTGAGAGTCCGTGAGAGCTTCAGCCACGTTCGCACCGGTAAGTTGCCCTCTTCTTCAGGCACGCGGCACACGTCCACGTCTCCAAGTACGGGACAATCAACCTCTACCTGGTATCACTCGCAGCCTCTCAGTTGCCTGCCGTCAGTCAAATCGACAGCCTACATAACAAACCAGGCCAAGGCAATCTGAACCAAAACCCACCCTAAAGCCAAAACCCGAACCTCAGACCAAAGCCCCTTGACCTTAATTTTTCAACCAAGAGCTCAAGAAAACATACCTACACCCTAAACCCGACAAGCCATGAACACATAAACTCTGAAATCTCGAGGCCCTTCACATCCGAGGGGCCCGGTAGCTCGACTTCTCATGCAAGAACATCCTGCCAATGGCAACACTTAAAACCTGCTAAACCGGCAAACAAACCTCAATAAACTCCCCCCAAAATCCCCTGAACACTACCTATGGCCTAGAGCTTGTTTTCCTCCAAAACTTCTCATGAAACAAGAATCTCACTGGCTCGCCGAAGTGAGCAGCTTAGGCACGCAGAACGCCCTTGGGCCCGATGTCAAGCCCAGCCCACACCCACTCCAACTTGTGGCCTTTCACAAACCAACAGCAGCAGTAATCAATCAACAATGATCTCCATAACCATCGTACGCTATAGTAGCGACAACTGTGTTGACGACAGGTGATAATACTGGCATTCCTCAAGCCCCGCTTCAGCACACTGTGTCCTGTGCGTGACCTCGACGATCTTCGTCCGCACTGTGCCGCCGGTAAAAATGAAGCAAACCACGTCCGAGGGGTCGGCGGTCGCGCAGTAGTCTGATGTCAGAAGTGTTTTGTGCCGGCCACGGGAAGACATTGCGACACGGCATCTACGACGAACACACCACTACTTCCTATTTTCGATAACAACAAAAGCTCGCAAACTTGAAGTAGCTGCCCAGGTGCCGTCGCCGTTGAGCAGATATCCGCGGGGTTCCTCCTTCAGGGGATAGGACTGGCCTAGACTGGATTTCATCCGTGGTATGCTGCTGCAGGTTACTACTGATGTTCGTCAGGGATCCCCCCCGAGTGGTAAACCCTGATTTTAACTTCGAGGCTCAATGGCAAGTTGAGGTCGCGCTTATCGCCTGAAGCTGATGGTTGCAGCCTGCTGCCGCTGGCGCAAGTCAAGGCGCAAGTCTCCCAAGGAAATTCTGGTCGCACAGGACAGTCTTATATAAGTCCACATGAAAGTCTCAAGCATCGTAGCAAACCCCCCGCCTGCTGACGGGAAAACAATCCCTTGATGCAGGCTATAATTTGCACTGCTCTCAATGGGCCGAGTTAGTTCGGTTCAGCCCTGCACCCACGCGATCCCACAACTTAAGCAGTCCCTGAAGCCTCCCTCAACAGAGCTGGGCGCCCCGCCAGTCGAGGCACAGAGCAGTGCGCCTGGGGCAGAAGATATGTTCAAAATCTGGCATCCCAAACTGGGCATCGAAGACAAGGCAGTGGAAAGGGCTCATTGATCTGGGCCTCGCCATTGCTATCTCCGCCGATGACCAGCCAAGGTCGAAGAGCATGCACCACGAAATCGTTCCTTGCGGAGCTTGCGAGCTTGGAATGCCTTAAACTGTAAGTAAGCCTCGTCACAGTCTTTCGCTTCACAGGCGTGTGCTCATTGATTGAAGCAGGCAAGGGTGTGGAGCCTCTTGCCTTCCTCGTTCCAGGCCAGGGTCTGCCAGTCAAGCAAGGCTATTGCGAAGGGATTGGTCATGATCCAGAGATTGAAAGCTTGGTTCAGCCTTTGGCCCCAAGGAAAACAGTACCAGCCTCGTCTCCAGGCCCTGCCAAACTAAGTCCTTGCCAAGCATCCGGGATCGTTGGAGCCTGAAGCTTCCAAGCGGAGACATGACTGGTGGTTGGATCCCTGGCTTCTTCCGTAAACTTGTACACCTTGCTATAGGCCAAACCTGTCGTCTCGACTTGGGAACCTCTAAATCCTACATACCAGGTACTACTCTCGGCACTGCTCCCTAAAACCTCTGAGCAGGACTGTGTCGGATTGGCCACAAGGCTGGCCCAGTTGAGTCGAGCCAATCCCCAACACCTGTCCGCCCGCCCTGTTGTTGGAACTGGGATGTGGATTGGGCGAGCGTTCCTCATGAATGTACGCGGCGACGCGCGTGGACGCTCAAACTGCAGGAGGTATGGGCAACACCGTTTTCAGGAGTAACTAGTGCGGCTTGGGCACTTCTCGTCAGTGAGATCCCGGCTCAGCAATACCTGGCAGCTCGCCCTCGCTCGATGCTCCGGTGGCTGGGGAGGGAGGGGGGCCTTGGTGGCTTGGTGTGCCTGTCGCAACATAGCCGCAGGCAGGGATCTTATGGTTTCTTTTCCAAAACGCTGGTCCCGAGGCCCCCCCCCCCTACAGTCACTCCTGCACACCTTCACCCGGAAAGCCCCCCCCAGGGCTGAGCCCTTGCAAACCGCGGCAGGACGGCAAAACGTTGCCCGCAGCGGCTCGCGGCCAGCAGCGTAGGGAGGAAGTCGGGATCCTGGTCAGACTTAGGGACTAGAGTTTCGGGCTCACTCCCCCAACTCCGGACGCCTAGACACCTAAACGACCTACTGTAGAATTGAGAGACTTGAGCTCTAATGCTTCAGGGTTTGGGCCAGGATGCGAAATGTCGTCTGCAACACTACCCTTCTGCTACCCCTGAGGCGAACTGGAAGATGGCGGTGCATTCTAGAATGCATCGTCGACGAGCTGACACCAAACAGCTCCTAGGCACGACGTCGAAGACTTGCTGGAGAATTAGAAGAACGATTACGAGAGCATCGTTCCAATCTCCGTACGTCCTAAGACCTGAGACGAAGGCAATGCTTGTGCAGGGGCCTCCAAAAAGCTCGACAACCTTCAATCCGAAATCCTGAAGCGACTGCAAGGCCTCCCGTGAGTGGTGGATGGCGACTACCTTGGAATTCAGCAGCAGTGGAAATAGGCTTCCCCCTGCAAACCAGCAGCTGCAGCGGCAGCAGGAGTGGGAGTACGAGTAGCAACAGTAGAAGCGGTGGTCCTAGTCGTGGTCGTGAGAAACATTTTGCTTACACGTACATAGCACATAAATTATACATACATACATACATACA
>CAJNDV010031741.1:77706-99936 GCA_905221635.1 Symbiodinium sp. CCMP2456
TAGCGGTCGGCCTTCTTCATGGCCTTGGCAAACTCCGCCCAATCCTTGCCGGCTTTCTCTGCGATTGGGCCAAAGCACTCAGCCATGCCAGACTCCATGCCTTCCGCGGCCATAACGAAATGTTGTGAATATGGCTACTTCTATAACCATATCTTATACTTAGCTCAGAACTTATTTCGAAATTCGAAATTCCGAACTCCACGCCTTTCAGACCACACATGTAGACGTGGGTCTTCTCGTCCTGCATAAGCTCCCAGAGCTCATCAGCATACTCTGCCATCTTGGTCTGGATGTACATCTTCTGGCCTGCTGCGTTCTTGTCCTCACGGCTGACGGCGTAGTCGTACTTCCACTGGTCAGGGAAGTTCTTCTTGTACTCCTGGTGCTCGTCATCGTAAAGGAGCGACTTGGAGTAGGGAACGCCCATGAAAAGCCAAGCCAAACCCTTGAACTTTCTGCCGCCATCTGCGCTGGCCCCTGCATCGTCGTGGAAGAGCAGCCGGCAGTAGGATCGCATCGGGGCAATGCCAGTGCCTGTCGCCAACATGATGATGTTCGCCTCCGGATCCTCTGGCAGAAGCATCTCGGCGCCAGTGGGCCCCGTGATCATGACGTCGTCTCCCGGCGACATGTCGCAAATGTGGTTCGAGCAGACTCCTCGATAGACCTGGTTATCGGGGAAGCCCGTGCCAGCCTTGTCGGGCTTGTCCTCACCCTTCTCACGATTGGCAAACTTGCCATCAAGCTCGACCACGCGCTTCACACACAGAGAAACAGTCTTGGAGTTCTGATTGTCCCCGACCGCCGAGGAAGCGATGGAGTACAAGCGGATTCGGGCCGGGGTCTCGCCCTTCTTGTCAGGACCTGGCGCGATGATTCCGATGGACTGTCCCTCAATGTAAGGCACCTTGCCGCCGTGGTCGAAGGTCACATGGCAAGTCTCCCAGTTGGCATCCCCAGTGTCCTCAGTCAAGGTCTGAGGGTGCACATCGTTTTCGATGACCTTCCCGGCATATGGGGCCTTCGGGGTGAAGAGGTTCCATGGGATCTCCTTGCCATGGACGACCTTCACACCCTTCTTCTTGACAGCAGCCGCCCGGCGGGTCGTTGCGGACTCGGTCGGTCTGGCTAGTGCAGCAGCGGTGGCAAGCAGAGCAGCTCCAGCGAGCGGAGCGGCTGCTCCGGCAGCGGAAGAGGCACCCGGAGCGGCGCCTCGAAGATGGGCGGGCGCGGAGGCCGCATGTGGAGTCGAGGGTGCCAGGAAGGCACAGCCGCCAAGCAGAGCCGCGGCTCCCAGCGTTGCACCAACAGCAGACTGCGACATCTTTGCAGGAACAGGAGAAGCACTCGGGTCTCTGAGCTACTTTGTTGAGCTGTAGCCATGAAGCAGTTTCGTCGCCTCACTCAACGACGGTTTCGCGATCTTATGCTCGTGGCACAGGCATGAGAACAAGAACTCTACCCGACTCTACGCAGCACCGCAGTCCCAAGTTGATCTTAGCGGCTCCAGCAGCTTTGCTTCAAGAAGCTGCACGTGGAGCTCCTGGGCTTGGGGTCTCTCTTGCGCTCAAGAGTCATGAGGTTTCACTCTGGTGTCCGAGAACCAGGAGCCTGAAGGACTTTGAGCCGGCCATACCCTAGCACTCTGAGTCAGACCACCCCCTGTCGCGTCACAGCAGCCCACCACAGAATGCTGCTGCACTGTAGCGGGCCGACTACCGAGCCAAACTGTAAATCTGCATCAACTCCTGTGAAAACGCCTCATGCCAAGCTGAAAAACCACATGATCTGCCGTGCCAGTTTTGCATGGCCAGTGACAATGAGGCCCATCAAGGTCGAACGACAACTTCTTCACACCACTCGAGACAGATCCCGCATGGAAGGGAAGATGAATGCTGGTACAGCTTCGGCTTTCTCTTTCCGGTGGGCCAGCATGCCTTGGAGAGTCGGGGGACTCTTGCACAAGGCTTCTGCACTCAGACATGTGGACTGATCAGCTGGCAGGAAACTTTGATGGGCCAGTCAAAACTGCGAAGCCAATCGGCGGATTAACGAAGTATGCATGAATCAGGAATGTCTGAAGTCTCCCAAACTCTCCGAACAACCCTCTACAAAGTTAGAGAACACCTGCCACCGGGGAGCTCCCAAACGGCACTTCCGCTTTGCAGATTGGACACTCCTTCCACGGGTTGCCGTTGGTTGCGACTGAAGTACATGGATTCAGTGGCCCGAATCTACGCTCGTTCAGGCTTACCCGAGGAGGGATCCTAGCTAAAAACTCACTTCGTTCTTGCAGACAGGACGGTTCAAGGTAGCAGGTGTAATATGCACCCGTGGCAACGGTTCAAGCTCGGTTCAAGGCTCAGGGCTCGAGGTATGAATTCCCTTCACCGGGGTTGCAGAAACCCTGTCTCAACGTCTTAAATGATCACAACTTCACAACCACGGCTATTCTCCGAGATGGCACTTAGGAGCTTTGAATGCCACCAACATCCAAACACCACTAGCATCATCTGGCTATTGCGGCTCACACCCGTCTCCATCGTCATCCACTGATGACCGTGCGAAGACTACAATTGGACATTAGAGTTCTTCCTGAAGGAGGCATTGACAGGCATGGCTCTTCTTCTGGTTAGCTTCCGCCGCCCCGCCTCGAAATTCTTTGGGCAGCTCACTGCATGAGCCTTGGCTGACTTGGGGTTCTTCGGCTGAGGCGTTCACCCTTGTCGCAATTGCTGTGAGACACGGCTGTTGAAAAATAGGTATTCGGAACCCGAATTTAGAGCGATCCTGTTCGTGTCAGCCAAGGAGGGGCTGCCGAGCATCTGCCAAGTCCCTTCGGCGGCAAATCGCACCGCAGCCCTGTCTGACATCCGGAAACCAGGTGGGGGTTTCCGAAAATCGGGGACCCTAATTTTGTACCCCAATTAGTAGGATCCTTATTATAAGGACCCCGAAATAAGGTACCCCTTATTTTCAAAAAACTCCCAGGTTTGGAGCTAAAACAATCGGGGTCTGCGTGCCTATGGGGTGTGGGCCACAGGCCCTCAGGCTCGGGCCTCGAACCAGCGACATGGAAAGCTCCAGCCACAAGTTTCGATGATGGATCTGCTGCTGATGAAGAAAATAATACATGAAGATGACATAGAAGATGCTTGTTTTGTGATGATGGTGATGCTGATGATGAGGAGACGATCATGGAATGGGAGGAAGACACAGACATCTGTCATCATCCGACAAAAGCGCTGAGTGTTCACGGAGGGAAAAGCACCATGCAATTTTTGCATCCAGCCTGCAAGAGCCTCTGCTGGAAATCTAACGAGGGCTTAGAGCACTCCTTCAAGTCTGCAATGGCACCATGCCTAAACCCGAAGCCCCCCAACGTCACGTCGCACCTGTGGGCACGGCACCAGATGCAAGGGGCACTCTGCCTGCGGCCAAGTGCTCTTCTACTTTTTTTCGGCTGTTTTCTGCTTTGCAATGATGCCTTCTGCAGTTGCTCAGAAGCTGCAAATCGCGAACACCCCGAGGGAAAAACATAATTGCAATTTGCTGTCTGCAGCCCCCACCACGCGATCCTTCGTCCTCGAAGCCTTGGAACCGCCTTACTGAATTACTGAACGCCCATAGTCGCCAGAGGCGTCAATCCGAGGATAAGAAGCGCTTGGCTCAGGATTTAAGACCCTAAACTCTGAACCTTTTGAATTCCGTCGGTTTTTTGTGCATCCGGGTCTCAGACGATGGCCCTCTTTGCAAACTCTCAACCCTATGTGTGAAAACCCCTTCTTTGCAGCCGAGCTGCGAGATGTGACGCCAACAAATCCTTGGCTTCAGGGTGCAAGCCTCCTAATTTTCTTGAAAGGAATTACCCATTTAAGGAATCCCAGACTCCCCTAGACATGACTTGGTTTGCAGATCCGGCCTCGAAGCTCCTAGGAACGAGCACCAGATCTGCGGGAGAGGGCCGAAGATGTCAGGGAGGTCAAGGCGGAGATGATGGGCTTTGGAGTTGCCAGGTTGTGGCCTTGGCGTTTAGCTCTGGTTCCGAAGACTAGGTTTTAAGGCGTTTAAGGGTTGAATCATTGAAACTCAGGGCCATGAAAGTCGCCTGGTTCCTAGATTGTGGTTTGAGGCGTGTTTTGAGGAGCATGCTCACTTGTTTGATGGGGCACTGCAACCTTTGCACAGAGCAGCCTTTTCCTTTTCCGAATCGCTGGTGTTCAACCTGCAGGGAAGAATAAAATTGATGTAGGGGCCTTAATAATCAGAATAGAGTTGTGGGGATATTATATTCTAACTAGTAATAAGGAGCCCCCCAAAACCCTATTCCAATTATTTAAGGCCCCTACATTGCTCAAGACATCAAAAGGGCACCACCGAAAGAAATCCCAGGCCCAGGCGCTGTAAAGCTCCCTTCCCAGCTGCATCGCTCCTCTGAGATGTTGCCAGCCTGCAGGTTCAGAGCACCAAGGGTTTAGGGTTTAGGTTTAGGGTTATTTGAATCAAAGAACTGCCAGTCTTGTTGCATCCAGGCTTGGGGAGCCTTGCCAAAATCAGAAAACCTAAGAGAACTGCGTACAGAGCAACAGTGAAACGACAAGCAAGAATACGTCGAGGTGAAGCAGACACTCACGGCGTTGAAGCACGAGTCGTCTGATACTGCGGTTGCCAGTCGTGTACCGAAAAAACCGTGGCCACTGAGCGCAACCCGCTCTCAAACTTTGCCGAAGCTCCTCGCCGTTCTCCAAACGAGGGCGCTTCACCGCAGCACCTGCGCGGAAGGCATGGTGCCCCGGCAGAAAACTTGACTTGAGTCCCAAGTGAGGGCGATATCTGCACACGAACGTAGGCATCTCTGGACAGTTGGCGCAGGAAACAGCGGACGTCAGCAAAAGAGAACCGCCATGGCGCCAATGCAGCCGGGAGTCACTCAGAGAAGCTCGCACCTGCCACGCTCCACGAGACAGTACCCAGATGGCGCATGCTCTTATGCGGACAGCTCAGATCCTGGTGTTTTCGTGGGCCTTGCATGTTGTGGGTCATGCTTCTGAGCCCACACTTAGGTGGAAACTTGCAGGAGCCTGGAGGCAGCTGCAAAGGTTCTCGACTCAACACAAAGCCCAGCAGGTAAGAGCCCCAGGGATTGTACATTCCAACTACATCGCATCCTGCACTTCCAAGCATGTTTCACACTGTAGAATTGCCATCGGTGCAGAACTGCGCCGGGTTTCAATGGTCATACACCTGTTGTATCAAGGATCATGATGACACCAATGGAACATGGGACAGTCTGTAATTTCGCGAATGCGGGGAATGAGACCACCGACCATACGCAGAGTACTGGCTACTGTAGCCTGAGTACTCAGATGGCAATAACCGTCAGCAATATTTACCTTCGCCATCAACATCATGACCGCACCTGTAACCAGGGAAAAAACACTTCAGCACCTTTGCCTCTGCGGTAGTTTGTCAAGTCAATACGATCAATTAGAACGCTAACAATCTCAATAGCAACAGCAGCTGCAGCAATACAACGAGTCGGACCATTGTGATTGTAGTAGTCGTAAGCACGGATTTTGAGTGAGCCAGGCCGCTGCTCTCGCCGCTGGCCGACTGGCCAGCCAGGGTACCGGTAGACTCGTCCCCTGCCGGTCTCGGGGCTCTTTTGGTCTGATTAGATCAGATTTATAATCTGTGCCTTAGGCATCTGGCAATCCGATTAAGATTCCGGAAGCTGATCGCCGTTCATGGAAAGCCTCTCGCCGACGCAGACATCCTGGACTACCGCAAACCCGTGAAGCTTAGCAAGACTCAGCAATGAGGACGAGACTTGTCGGTCAAGCCGGTCAAGCTTTGCCGACTGGAAGCCCTTCAAAATCCACAACTGCCTACCGGTGCTCGGCAAGGAATCAAACACTTCAGCTCAATCAGCCTAAGAACCCTCCCACAAATAGCTCGAAGTCTACTTCCCTGATTCAGACGAGGCAAGAGTAGTGCAGATCCCTGGTTACAAAACCCCGTCCCTTCTTAATGAGGGTCACTACGGGGATCCTAACACACAGGCTTCTACTGGAGTTTATGTGGAGATACCGCTGTTGGACACCTTCAACGATTCCGTGCCAAAGCCCCCATCCTGCACCCTAAACCACCCAAGGAGACCCCGGAACAGAGGCGCCTCCTCCAAAAAGAAACCAGCCGTTGAGGCAATCAGTTCATGAATGGTCCGGAGCCAAGAGCCAAGAACCCAGCTTACCAGAACTTACACCCGCGGAATCCAAGTCCTTGTTGCTGAAGCCCATACTTCCCAACCCCTTAACAACGTGGGTTCTTCACCCTCCCGGCCGTCGAGGCATGAAGGGCCTCGGGGGGCCGCATGGGGCACCTGCTACTGCACAGAATGTGCGAACTAGTTGGCCCTGAGAACCGCTCCGAAAATCAGTCATGTTGCTAGCGACAAAGTTCAAGCATACGGAACAATCAGTACCACCAGTGTAAATCTCCATCACCGGCATCCCGGATCTTCCTGGCTCCCCTAGATTTCTCACCCACCTGCAAACTCCGTCCTCTCTAGATTCAGGCTTGGGTTTCGGAAGTATCGTGGCTTCAACTGGAGGTTGGGGGCCCCTCTGGGATGAACAGCCAGGCACGGGCAGGAGGGGGTAGAGGGGGAGGCCTAAAATGCCACAAATCCCCAAAAAAACCAAGAACACCAATAGCTCCTCGATTTCTTAAACACCCGAATCCCCCGCCCCCTCCCCACACTCACTGCCGGACCTCACATGCCCGGTCCTACAATGTCCGACACCCATGAGCTATACGAAGCCACCCAAAATCCTCGATCCTAGACCCTTTTTGACCCTCAACCTTATACCTTAAGCCCCTAGAACTCAGAGCGTGGAGCCTTCAATGAACCCAGATCTGGAGCCACAACGTCCCGCGCCCGCCCTGCAATCCTTCCCAGCCGAAAATTTTGCATACGGGGGGCCCTGACAGCTTCCTTACCAAGCAATGAAGCCCCAATATTGCACACAGACATTTCGCAAGAAAAACCCAGCGAGCCTCACTTCAACGCCCCCCTTCGCGGTCGGTATCTGCTGAGTGCCACATTCTGCCGTTCAAGTTGAAAACTGCAAACAACGCACAATGACAAACGAACTCTCATCAGCCAGCAGACTCTCATCAGCCAGTAGACTGCGTTTTAAGATGGGCTTTGACACCATCTACTACCTCCTACAAAACCTGAGCCTGAGCTAGGGACACTAACATCTATTTTTCCTCAGGGCTAGGATAAACCTAAGCCCAAACCCGGACTCTCTGTAGAGATGCCCACTGATCCCCTTGAGAAAAGGCCTTGCTGTGCTTGTGGTAAGGGCACCAGACCTGTCGGTCGGGTTCTGTTTATTTATTTTTTTTAGAGTTCATACTTTCTAGTATTTTAATTTCGGGCGTGTCTAACCCGTTTGGATTCAGGGCTCAACATCTACGCTTCCTGGTTTCCACCCGAGTCGTAGATTGCAGAGCTTCGGACAACCAGGGTTGTTCTGCATCGTTCCTTCTGTGTCCCTACAGTAGCCGCTAGCCGTGTCACATCCGCACGCCTTAAATGCCCGAATTTTCGACGTGGACGTGGACGTGCAGAACTTCAAAACTCCCGACGCCTTGAGATCGTGCATCATCCTCAGAAGAGGGCGATTGCCTTGGTGGCACCACAACCGAGCAACGGAAAACTGATTTCTACCAGCCAAGTGCCAGAGCTTGGCTGCCAACTCCCTTCCATCTGGGTGGTTGTCAAAATTATGGTCCCTTTTTGGGACCTTATTATAACACGGCACCTATTATTTAGGGTACCCAAAAGGGACCATAATTTAGAAAACTACCCATGTAGCACCGAACCATGGGATGCCCCAGGGTCTTTTGAGCGGGTTTGCCCGAAGCTCCAGAGGCTTCTGACACCTCACGGTTGAGCAATTATAGGGAATTAGAACGCCGTGCCCTACCGTCGCCAGAATGTCTTGATTGAGCAGCAAATTCCCGGGCCCACATGAGTCTAAACCCCTTATTCCTCTCATCGTTCGACTAATTTATGAGAACCCAGAAGTTTAAACATTTTGGCACGGGAGACCTAGTTTGGTGTTGCAACCGCCTGCTTAGCATACAATCGAGTGCTCAGTAGTACTCAGTAGCTCCCCTTCCCTCACTATGCAACCCAACACCACTTGCACCCGTTCAAGCCCGGCCGAGTACTTCAAATTCTTGCCAATCATACCCTGGAGTGTATGAGCACTTTCCGAATGTGCTCGCAAGACAAAAGATCCAAATGGTGGTAACAGCTGGATTATTTCCATCGTCCAGTGCGCGGCCCTCACACTGGGCTAACCTGATTCAGCTCTAGACGCAAAGGTTCCCAAGCAGCTGCAGGACCAAGCTTGGTCTCCGGGACGGACCCACCATCCAGGCCTGGGGAAAAAGTCGGAGCCAGTTTTCACTTCAGAACGTATGATCGGTGCTCCCAGCTCACGAGCATGGAAAGCACCCTGGGTGCCGGGTTCGGTCCCTGCAGGGCTGCGAAGCCCGCATTTCCACGCAACCCGCGTTCGGGTTTTGGGGTCAACCAAAGTCAGTTGTGTATGCCGGTCGTGCTACTGGGTAGCCCAGGCTCCCAAGTTTTGCACCAGGAGAATGGTACAGAAGCATGTCTTTGAATTCAAGCTTAACTTGACCATGCCGGGGGCCTATCCTAAAACCGCTTAGGCAAGCACTGCAGACCCAAAACTGGCAAACCTCTCCCTACTGGGGCTTACACCTACATGAGGCTAAGGGTTTAGGGCTTTCATTTTACTACACTAAACCGTAAACTGAGGCCAGGGTTATGAGACCTGACCCTTTTCCAGTCCCGGACTGAATCTTCAATGGTGGATTGAACAAGCATCGACGTCGCCAACAAAAGTAAGGAGGTAAGGGAATCTACCTCGGGCATGCCCTCTACAACCACATCGAGTGTATCTCAGAATCACAGCTCCGATTTAGTTGACTACTTTCAAAACCCATTACACTCCCGCGCTGGCGGCGATGTAAAAGCCTGCATTACCTAACCTACCGTTAGACTGTAAGAAGACTTATGTGGACAATGGCCATGCATTACAGATAACAGGAGTACTGGCTAGGGCCAGGGGATCCGGGACGATGGGGAGTCAGATGCTTTCAATTCTGTACTACACAATGCTTAGAAGTTATCTCGCTAAGAAACAAGCCCTACAAGCTGGGGATGTTTGTGACGGATTCCAGCCATGGCTTGCAGGAGTGAACCCGAGAAGCCACTGCAGCCGCTACAACTTAACACTTGTTCATCCGGAAGGAGGTGCTAACTCTCGGTGGGGAGGGTCGGTTACTTAAGGTGAGGGTTGAGAGGCTTGGGCCTAATGGCTAGCTAAAGACGCCGCAGGCAGGACAAAGGCAGGATGCTTTGAGGTTCTAAGGCTGTGGCTAAAAAAAGGGCCGTTAGTTTCAGACTTACTTCACCATCTCGGCCCTGAGCTAAACATCTCCTTTACTGTAGGTCGGGTAGAACCGATGCGTGCTCTCAAAAAGCGGTGTAAGGCTTCGGGTCTAATGTCCCCATAAAACTACCTTATTGCCTGGGGTGGGACATTCACAATCGGCCTTGATTGCAATGTTAGCACGTTGTCCACCAACCTTCTTCCCACCTCTTAGATGGCAAGCAGATGGGCCCAGAGTGCGTCACCCTCTGTGCTGTGCTGAAAGCCGGGGCAAAGACAAGCGTCCCCGGCTACAAAGAGTATAATTGCTGGCATCTTTGAGGTTATTAAGAGTTTCCGCAGCATCACTACAATGATGACTATTTTCTGTCTTTACTACTTAAAACGTATCGTGATTGGAATGTGTCATCATTTTTTGTGATAGCAAAAAACTCGTCGCGACAAGCCTAACAGCTCAACAACAGAATCATAAGTCATAACAACAGGTGCAAACGCAGCAGCAGCAGCAGCAGCAGCAGCAGCAGCAGCAGCAGCAGTGGCAGCGGCAGAGGCAGACGCAGCGGCAATAGCGTTTTGGAGTCTATTGCCATCAACTTATCTCGAAGACGAGCCTCATAAGAACTGAAGATTCTCCAGAAGATTCGCTTTGGTCTTTGACGTTGACAGGAATGAAAGGGTCCCGCAACTGTACCATAAGCACATGATGGCAGCAATCACCGTGCCATGAGCAGCCACAGTAAAACTGGTGGTCATAGCGGTAGCAAATAACTGCGAATGTCATGCTGTAGATATCACCACCGAAACGACAGTCTGGTCTCGCCAACGGCTTGGAACACCTTATTCTCCGCACGGTACCGCAGATACCCGATCAAAGTCTAGCCCCAAGGAATAGAACCCCAGTCCACGAAACTTCACTTCCACAACTTATCGAACCACCCCCAACAACCTTAATCCGCACACCCCTGCCAGCCGGGCGACACTCCCGCAAGGGTTTTCGGTCTTGCGGGGAGATGGGCGTCCGGCATGTCCTTGGCTTGGAAACTTCAGCTCTCGGGTCTGCGGTCTACCAAACACCTCGCAGCACAAAAAGGCTTCAAAAACACACACACACACACACACACACACACACAAACAAGAAAAAAAACTAAATCCCCAAACCCTCGACCTGAAGCCGACCCTGCACCGTGAAACCTCAGCTTGACGACCCTAGAGGCTTGAATTTAGGGCCTAGGGTTTCCTTGAGGGTTTCAGCACCCACCACTGGGACAAGCCTCGCCGGGTTTACGGATTAATTAGGTTTTCTCGCTCGTTGCTTTCCGCTGCCAGAGGCTCTAATTAGGCTTTCGAAGCTCAAACTCGGACGGGCCACGCGAGGTTCTTGGTGCTTGGCTCAGTGTGAACCCTAAGCCTAAGCCCTAAGAGAATTAGACCGCAACTCGTTTCAACTCAAGACTAAGTAGCTGAGCGTTAGAGGATTGCGAGACTTTTGCAGTGTAGTACGGCTTTGGGAGATGCCAGCCCCTAGCTTAGGATCTGTGGTATCATGACGACTCCAAACCCAACAGCCTTCACCTTGTTTCGTTTATTGTCACTTCAATTTGCACCTGGAAAACGCGGGATGCTGGCGTGCCCGAAGCTCAAGGCTAAGCCCAACACTTACTCAAGCTCTTGACTGACCAGCTGCGGACAAGCCAGACAGGGAGAAATGCAGTCGCCACCTCGGGAAAGACAATCTGCGTGCGCGCTAAGCCGCTAAGAGTGGCTACGAGTACAAGCTATGAGTTTCTGCAGGCACACTCGTCACGCGAGCCGATCCTATTAGAGTTGCTCGGCTATGGTACTGCATCGGCATTTTTGGGAGAATCCTTGTCACAAAACGAAACCTCTGAGAGTCTGCACAGGTTCCATGTTGCAAGTTAGGAGGAGTTGGCAGGCCCAAAAGCTTATAGGCGTCCTACAAACCTTACCCCCCAAGACACCGAAACCCTGATGGAACACAACTGGAAGACCCACAGAGCCCCTTACACCCGAAGGCCCTGAGCCTGCCCAAACTGCAGGAATCGAAACCCGAAAGCTCTGAACTGTCGAACTCACCTCCTCTGGATGTCAAGAGCCCCTCGGCCGCCGAGGTGCAGAAGACGTGATCACAAATCGTCTGCATGGGATCGCTCAGGATGCAAAGGCAGACGCTGCACCTCGGCTTTGGTGGTGTTCAGGGCTTGAGCCCTCGAGCAGTTGAGGGCGATGGGCCCGGGAGGCAGCTCTGGGTCAGTTTGGAGTTCGGAGTTTAGGGCAGAAGTCTCAGGGGCCTGGGTTTGAGTCAGTTTAAATCGGAACGGGCGGTTTGCAGCTCATCCCCGCTACGCAGAACTGTCACACTCGGGCAATGCATTTCGAGGGTAAGGTCTGCTCTGGCAAAAAAAAGAGGCTACGTGCTTGCAAATCTTGAACGTCCATGCGGTTCGCAAAGTAGCTGCAGCTGTTCTTGGCGACCCACCTGTGGGGCCTACAAGGTCCATGGGAGGCCTTGGTTGTGCTTGACCTGGGGGGGGGGGGGGGCCAGGGGACCGTGATGGAAGTAGTCCTAAAAACTCCAGAACCCTTTCCTTCAATACAGTGACTGACTTAGGGACTGAGGCTATGACTGTGACTTTAACGAAAGACTTTTGCGGGAAAGTGCCTCGTCTCTGGGAGAGTTCTGAAACATAGCAGCGTAGGCTCTTGAAAGCCATTGCACAATTTGGACAAAGACCAGGCGTGTTGTGTGCATAGCATTGGCATACCAAGGCGCACGAACTGCCTCGCGAGTCGCTGCTCATCGGGGTGCACGATCCTCGGGGTCGCAGGAGCTGTCTTAGCAGTTGCGGCGGTTAGGACTAGCATCGTTTCGCCCATCCAGCAAAACTCCACTCGTCTGACCAACTTCCTTACATCCGCTGAAAGCACACGTCTTGTTTTATGGCAATAGCCTGAACCCCACGGAGTCCGAGATGCTCTTCAATCTTGAAGCCCATCGCGGACCGCTCAGCCATACATTGTCGGAAGGGCTGGAGACAATTGTCGGTGTGTCCAGAGCTGCTTGCTAACGTCTGCGGGCGTTGCCGCTTTGGGCATGGAAGCTCGCAAAGTTTGGCTCCTGTGTCTACTGGAGGTTTTTTTGCTTTCGGATCGATGAGGCGTCCGGGTGTAAGACTGTTGGAATCTCTTGGGCTTTGAATTGCAAGCCTCTGCAGGGAAGCGAGGGCCTCGGTCTTGATAATTCGGCTAAGCATGTCTTGTCTTTTTCCGTAGACACTGGGCCTGGGATGAACCACTGGATGCCTGTTTTCTCATGGGCCGTTTGGTGCCTTAGGCATGGGTCGGTTAGCATGGCTCAATCCTCTCTTTGCGGCGGCGCGACAGACAAGAAGCACTCAGGAGGGCCCCGACGTACTGGGAGTGCTTGGAGGACCGACGGTCGGGATCTGTCAGCAGGTCTGCTTTGTTCGGGCGACTCTTGGGAGATACTCTACCAATAACCATCATGTAGCCGCGAGGACCACAAGATGAACTTACAGTACCAGTACCCTTCAAACTATGGCTCCACCGTGGTACCCAGGGTTATAGGACCCTGCACGACCAGACCCTACGACGATGTATTTGCCTATCTTGGAACCAACTCCTGAGTTAAAGTGAAGTGGCTGAACAACAGTTCCACCTGCCACAAATCCTATACGAGGATTTACCCCCCCACTCCCAGACCTAGTGATTGCATTGCAGTAATCATTACACTAGGCCACTAGGCTCTGAATATGGAGGCTGTAATAAGTAGATCCGGGATTTGGAATGTCGTAGGAGCTTCTTCCTGCGATCATGCGATCATCTTAAAGAATCCTGAGAGCGATTTTCGCTATCTATTCCATTCCGGCCCCTGTAAGACCAGTTGGGAGGTATGTTGTAGTACAGCTACATAGGGCTCCGGCTCTCTCTCTCGCTCTCTCTGCCGTTGCATCCAGAGGGTCTAGCATACATAAGGACTGCAGCAGGATACTATCTAATTGCCTTAAACCCACAAACCCTTAATTTGGTTGGTTTCTACGGAACCCTAACCTCAAAACCCTTTTTTTGCAACTGGCCTGCAACGACTTGCAACTGGCCCGCAACAACTCCCCCACTAAACCCTTGAACTCTAGAAACCCCTAACCTACTTCTGCAGCCCCCCCACAGCAGTCCCCTACCTTTGCAACTCTGATCCCCTCAAAGGACCCTTGGCTTCCGGCTCAGGATCTGCCGAGGCCTCGGAACCAGCTTGAATTCTTTGGGGTTTGGGGGGGTTTAGGGTTTAGGGTTTAGGGCTTCGGATTTTTGTTGAAGGCCTTTCGGTGTCCACGCGAACGCCTAGGGTTTAGGGAGACCGCTTAGCGATTAGGGTTTACCTTTTAGGATTTAGTAGGGCTTAGTGCTTAGGGCTTTATTTTTGTTGTTAAAGCTTTCGGGTTCTATAGGGTTGAGGAAATATTGTGGGGGGATACCTGCACAGGAAAAGACTCCGCATCCTCGTTGGGTGTCCCTGCTGTTAAGGGCCAGGAAGTGGAAGTGAGTATCCACCAAATCCAGCCCATAGAAAGTGAATGACTCGCCACGAAGAATTCCCTGTTCGATGAGTGAGTGGCAGCAACAAACTGTGCCTCTGAAACCTAAAGCCTAAATCTAAGCCCTCACACCCTAAAGCCCCAAAATCTTAACCCCCCAAACCCGTCAGCCCCAAACCCGTGTCACCCCAAACCCTTTACCCTTTACCCTGAAACTGCGCTGGAGGGCGCAGGCCGCGCAAGCCTGAGCGCGAAGCCTCCTCAATCGCAGGACCGAAAAGGCGGAAAAGTCCGCGCCCTCTCAGGGCCGCTGAGTTGAAGCTTACGGCTTTTTTTGCCTCCTGCATTGCTGAGGGAGGCACTTGGCAGGGTATCAGCTGACATACAGGCAATTTTTTTTAAAAGCGTTGGGGTAGAGGGTTTAGGGTTTAGGGGGAGCTTGGAAGTTCCCTAAGGTTTCGCAAAAAGAACTGGTTGGAGGTTCGTAGTTCCCTCGAAGCTGAAAAGTCCCAACACCCTGAAACTGAAATTGCCTTTGGATCTTTGCCAAGTCCCGTCCATCGAATGGGGAGATACAGCTGCGACACAGACAAGTGGCCGGAAGAATGCCGATCCCGCACAAACGACTGAGCAACCACCATACTGATGATGGCAGTACTCCAGCAATGCTCAACATACCCTTAAAACATCCCAAAACAACAAAAGGTTGTGACTCCCAACAGTCCAATGCGCCACACCCGATCAAGGCTGTTGAGGCCCCAATGCAATATCTCGATCCAACTCGAACCTCCGACCCCGCACCTCTCATGGCCAGGCTGAATGCCACAAAAGCTGCAATGCAGGGGGTCTTTATATGTAAAGGGAAACGAGTTTTGGGGTATATCTCTACTGTAATTATGTATGGGACAATGAGGGAATGTTGTGAGTAATCATTCCGACCCCTATGTTACTACAAATCTCCTCAAATGCCCGAGAGCAGATACGCTAGATCAACGCACCTGCGCTCGACGCGGCCCGGCGTAGCGCTGCGAGCACACCGCCCGCCTGCATTCAAGCGCTTCAAGGCGCTCTAAAGAAGTTTAGGGTTTTTTGCAAAGAGTTTGGGGTGCAGTCCCTGCTGCCACGAGTGCAGCGTGGAATGAGTCAGCTGTCCTGGCGTGACATTGCAAGCCAGTTGCAAAAAGGGCTTAGTGGTTGACGCTCGTTTTCGGGGGCCGGTGCCTAACACGAGTCCAAACGTTCGATCACTGAGATTTTCCTGACTCCCAAAAACAACCGAGCCACTTGCGAAATTGGCACAGTAATAACAAGATACCCAGAAACTCGTGCACAAAACCTACAGCTGCAAAATTCCTTCTTCCTCAGACCCTCTCAATCTGTGCTTTCGAAGCTGTGGAAAATCCATCCGCCCTGAAGACCACAAGCCAAACGTGCATAATTCGGCTACAGTCTGTGCCTATTTTGGCTGAACGCATCTGGAGACAAAACCAAGCACAAAGCTAAGATCCAAGCATCCAAGTGGAGATTCAGGATCCTAAAACTCCAAACCCCAAACCCCCCAAACCAGCAAATCCGTTTTGCATCCAGGACTCATGCAAATCCCTAAACACCTAGACCCTCAAACCCCGAAACCCCAAACAACTAAATCTTATCCCCTGAAGCCGAAACCCTGAATAGCCCCCCCCGCGAAAAAAAAAAATAGTGCCTCGGACTCTGGCGTTCTACCGGCCGACAACTCCTTCCGGAAGATGGTTTGGGGGCCCTGAATAAACAGAATAAGGTTTTGAGGAAAAAATCGATTCAGTAACAATCTGACTTTTGGAATCCCCTGCATTACGGGCGTAGAGATCTGTTTGAGGCCCTGCTCCAATTGCAATTTTTTCGACCGCTGTTAGACGCCTTTGAGAAGCAGGTATCTCTGGATGCGGAGTTTGCGCATCACGGGGTGGAGAGGTGGGTTCTGCACGGCTTCGAGATCATCGAACTCCCACCGGGTTTTGGGCTTCTTGTGCATTTAGTTTGTTTGTAGGGCTGTGGTAGCTGTTGCTGATTAAAAAAAGACCTTCAAAGCCTCTATGGCGACGACGTGGATGGGCGTCGGCCTTGTGCAGCCTATGTTTTGAACTTACAACCCTATCCGAACCCTACAGAATCTCTAGAGAAGCCCAGGTTCTCTAAACTCCATGAAGATCTGGTGCTGGAGCATTGGAATTTCGGCCTCTGGCCCCGCGGACGGCGCTGCAACGCCTTCCACCACATCTTGTGGCGACACTTCCTTGAGCGGCTGAAGTTGGCAAGCTTTGCCATCGGCAGTAAGCACGAAGAGCAGCACAAGCATCAAGAGCATCATCATTATCTTCATCATCGACATCACAATTCTAACTGTGATTACCTGCACCTCTTCAAATCATCCTTACTCCTGTCACATCATCATCACCATCATGGCCGTCATCTTCGGCAGCATCATGACGATGAATAACACGTAGCAACATCGTGTCAATCGCCACGAGCAAAATCCTGCAAACAAGACTGCGCGGACAAAAAACAGCAATGCCAACACCACAAGCTCGATGGTTGCCGTGTCGATGACCACCACCTTTACCATCGTCGTCAACATCGTCGCCAGGACTCCACGATCATTACCATTATCATCACCGGCGCCATCGCTGTCAGCATTTTCACCATCGAAAGGAACTAGGGGAGACGGCTGCTGAGTCTAGAGGCGTAGGGGCTTAGCGGCTTAGCATGGTTTTTTTGAATCCGTGTTCGACCTGTTCCCCAGCATCCCATGTTGCTTTGTTGATGGCTTTGCCTGGCTTGACTGCTTGCAGGTAGGTCTCCGTCATCTGAACCAGCCTCAACTTCTGGGCCGCATGAGAAAGAATCGGCACAGGTAGGGCTTACGGCGTACGGCTTTCGGTGTAAGGTCTTGTCAACCTCTCGAGTCTTGCAGTACTGAAGCAAAAGCCGGCCTCCTGCGTTTGGGACTGCATCGGGTACGGGTGCCCAGTTCGTCGACACTGCTCAAGCAGAGGAACAGCATGATGTCTGGATTCGCACTAATGAGTTTATATAGACGTGAAGACTGCTGCAAGAGAAAGGCATCGGTTCGCTTCTGTAGGTCCTTCAGTCGTAGAACATCTCACCAAATAACATCCAGTGAACCCTCATAAAATGATTCCGCACAGAGAGAGTAATTCGGCTTGGATCTGTTTCCTATAGAACGGGTGTTTGCATTAAACAATGTGGGTGTTTTATGCGAGCGGTGATTTGGAATCACATGACGATAAGTATGCGTCGGCCCAACAAATACGTTCGGCACGCTCCCAGCAGAGACGAGCGCCAGAGCATATTAGCCTACCTCGACGCCGTTTTGCATGACCTGGATGCCTGCGCAAACCGCCCAGAACGCCTACATCACATATCCCTGTTCGAATGCCGTCGTGTGTCTTCCATCAAGCTCGAAACCAACCCACCCCGACTGTCTGCCCAGCCACATCTTCTCACCGCCCTCTGTGCGCTGCACTCGCGCACGGGGCGGAATGGAGATGGTATCCAGCGCCAACCTTGGAGCGGCAGGGACAGAAGCACTGAGGTTTGGCGGTCTCGAACTAAAACCTAGCTTGCTCATGCTAGCTGTGGTGCATCGACATGGGTATTCTACTTGCACCCCCCCTTCTGCTCCACATACCAGTCCGAGTCCGAAGAACTTGTGTTGTAGGTAGCTTCGGGGTGTATTTTCGAGGTACGTGTCGAGGACTCGGTCTGGGAACTCAACGCACAACCGCACCGCTCCAGCAGGGGTGCCGCTTCTTCTTGGGGTTTACGACTTACTGAACCGGGCTGTCCCTTTAGCTTGGTCGGCAGCTATCCTTTGCCGAGGCTTCTAATGGCTCCTTGTCTGAAGCTTTCATATTGCCTAGTTACTTGTGCAATCCGATTAGCTTCCTGAAATCTAGCAGAAGAATTGCAGAACTTTCTGGCACAAGAGGACTGCAGGGATGCAACAACGGGCTCAACGGCTCTTGGCTTGAGGAGTCCAGGAAGCTGTGCGCTTTACGAGCCTCGCCGTTCTGATCTCGTAGTGACATCCCTTGAGCCACAGATGATGCGGTCTACCACGGGCCCAGAAAACTCTCCGGTCGAAGCACATCGGGTCTCGACTACGACTTTTCGGCATGTGCCTGACAAAGATGCTGACCATGGGCTCTCTTTTTAGAATTTCAGTTCATAGGGGTGACTGCAAAAGCCGAAACGTCCTTCGTCACTTCTTTGCCCGTCAGCTTGCTGCCTCATGAAGAGCCCCCATGGCCTTATACTGGGGATGTGCAGCCGAGAAGCACGCGAACTGTGACGAGTTGACCATCACCTCATCTTGGCAACTTGCTCCGCTCCAAGAGACGATGCTGCTCGGAGTGCTGGGGAGCCACTTAGATGCTTGGGTTATTACGGGCTTTTGAAATTTGTGTCTTGTACCTGCTGCCTTCACCTCTGCTGGCCCGAACAGAGTATGACTTGTAAAAGCAAATACCAGCTTGCAAGGTGGGCGTGTGATGGGGGCGGAGCCATCGTTTTTGGCATCCACGATTGGTACTGTGCTGCTAACTGTACCAACAAGGACGCAGTGGGGCAAGTCTCGGCACTTGTACCAGTCGGCGCTCGAACACGCTGCAAGAAACCGTGGTCCGTCTAGATGGGCTCTTCTTTCAACGGCGCTTTCCACTCACGCGATGCCGGCCGGTCGGACACATAGAGCATCTCCTGCCCTTCGGCATGGGCTGCTTGGATGCTTCGCTCCGGCATAACACTCGAACGGGCTTCCATGGTCTTACCACTATCAAGGCCGTAACTGTCAAGGCCACTGCAACGAGTATTGTCCTGGTCATTATCCTGACTGCTGCTTTGGTGTTAACCGCCATGACCAGAAATCATCATGTTCATCCTCCACGACCTCACCAAAGTCAGTGATCCCAAAAAAGCCAATCTTCAGTGTCATGATCGTTATACAGCAGACAGTCAGAACCTCCCGACCCTGTATCATCGTCACTGCCAACAAGCTGATGCATCATCATCATCATCAAACTCCGTGCCTTGCCACTGCGTTCGTGATTTTCTGCATTTGTGAAGCCCATCACCATCACTACCATCGCATCGTGTCTTCATCACTGTACCATCGCCACTCAGTCTTGCTAAGACTTACATGTCGTGCTTGGGGGTGACATTGCTGCCTGGCCAAAAGAAACCCAGCTGGGTAGCTGGACGCATATCGGTATCGGTGCGACACGACCACAGAGAGGTTCCACGACTCTGGCAATGCCGCCCATGCTTGCTACAATAAAGGAAAAGCAACTGCAGTGAAAGCAAAAACACGCCGCGAAATTACAAGCAGTCTGTTACTGAAAATAACAGCAATCAGACCTACACTGATGGGCATGGGAGCAGCGCAGAAATCAGCAATAGACAAAGCAGCAGCAGCAGCAGCAGCAGCAGCAGCAGCAGCAGCAGCAGCAGCAGCAGCAGGGGCAGGGGTAGAATCTATAGTAGTCGTCGTCGCCCCAGATGCAGCAGGAGCAGTAGTAGCAACGGTCATAATAGGAGTAGTAGTAGTAGTAGTAGTAGTAGTAGTAGTAGTAGCAGCAGCAGTACGAATGGTGCTATTTGTAATGGCAAAAACAGAAGTAGAAGTGAAAGTGGAAGTAGAACTAGACGTAGCAGTAACAGTAGTAGCAGTTCTTGTTGTTGCTGCTATTCTTGTGCTTTTGTCACCCACCTGGCATGCCTAGTAGTGCGAATAGCAGTCGTAGTAGTAGTAGTAGTAGTAGCAGCAGCAGCAGCAGCAGTAGTAGTAGTAGTAGTAGTAGTCGAGTAGCCGTCGTCGTTGTAGCACTAGCAGAAATAGCAGTAGTCGCTGTAGTAGTAGAGCAGCAGGAGCAGCAACGAAAGGAGAAGCAGCAGTAGGAGGCCTGCATGCAGGAAGAATGAAGCAAAAGCAAGAAAGAGAAACGAGTACAAATGGTGAAGTATTCCGGGAATCTAGAGCACTTATTTGAGCAAGATTGCCAAGCAATCTTGCAATCTCGCCCCACCTGCCCCACTTGCTCTTGGTCTGAAGAGGTAAACTACTCAGTGGGCAAGTGGGGCAAGATGACTATGATGGCAAGATGACCAAGATTTCCCTGACGGTTCCACAAAATATTTGTCCTAAATTCCCTGCACAATGAAATGGTACTACCGGCAGTACCAGCAGTAGTACCGGCGCTAGTTGTGTTCGTGCTAAAGATTAGGGGAAGAACTACTGGCGTAGGAAAGCAGAGTAACGAGTAGCAGCAGAAGTGCCAATGCCCATAAAAGTCCGAACAAAGAAGCTCCCAACAGATCAGGACCTCGGCTGATGGAACCTCCGACAGCCATGTCTGGAAGAGGGGCGAGTGCACGGCTTGAGTGTACCAGGTACCCACCGTTCAATGAAACACGAGCACAGGACAAACAAAGATCACTATCATGCGCAGGTTGACCACTGACATTGGTACAAAGCTGCGGAACCAACTGCAAGCAGAACTTGCTGTCCCTGGTAAATTGTATTCAGTCGTCGAGTCTGCTCGACGCAAGGGCCAAAGCTCTCGGGCAACATCCGCTCTGGAAGCCCATCGGTCTTAGCTATATGATCAGGACCTTCCGAATAAAAACACCGCAAGCTACAATCCTAACGTCCAAAAGCGATGCAGTCTTTGTCATCCCCGAACCGGGTCCAATATAAGGTAGAACTGCGAAACTTCAATACTTAGTGCGCGCAAGACCCTCAGACCTGGAGTAATCCGTATTGGACCCGGTCCGGTAAGACCCACAGCTTAATTCTCTTACCGGCTACAAACTGGCATGCATCCAGCCTACACGACTTGACCGCATGGTTACGCAAACCCGATTACAGCCCACGCGGAATCGGAGCAAGGTGATTTCACACTACTCGGGCACAGGGTTGCAGAGTCTTGGGCGAAGAGACTTCTCCAGTCCTTGCGAAGAGTCTAAAGAAAAAAGGGAATGCCTTCGGCAGGATGTGAAGATGTAACATATCATGCCTCCCACGCTTCCAGCGTATCAATGGGTCATCCGAGCTTGTCTTGGGAGCACTTGCATGTGGAGCTGTTCAAGGATCGTGTCATCCTGGGCCTACATGGTACAAATAATGCCATGGCGTACCCCGTGAAAGCTCCAGAAAGAAAACAGCCTAAAACATCCATAAACTGGACAGGGTGATAACGAACGAGGTGTCAACCGCAAGGCCGCAAGGGGGCGAGGTCGGTTTCAAGGATAAGGTTTTAAGCAACGTATTCTTGTGGGCAGGTAGCAAAGACAAAGCGACAGGGACATGGTGACACAACGACAAGGTGTCAAGGACAAGGTGTTAAGGTGTCACGGACGATGTGTCACGAGGTGCCAAGCTCCGGACAAGGTGGCAGCGACAAGGTATCAAGGACAAAGTGTCAACGATAATTTACCAGGACAAGGTGTTCTGAGAAGATGTCAAGGACAAGGGCGTCAGGGATAACGTGTGAAGGACAACGTGTCAATGACAGGGTTCCTCTTCCAGTCAAAGTCTCTAAAAGAGTCTATAAATGTATAGCGCCTTGCGCGGGCAAGCTCTGCGCAGTGTAGGTCTGGACAATAGTCTTAAAACTGCATTCGGCCCGGAGATCTTTGCTAACCTGACCAACTATTTTATGTCCCCATAGTTCCAAAAATAAAGGAACCACACCTTGCTGGAAGCTGCGTGGGCAGGCTGAGGCTACCTCCCAGCAGGCCCCAAGGCCCCAGGCGGATCCCAAGTCGCGCCGCCAGTTCAGTAACAAGGTATTCGAATCCTGGGCTGAGTCTTCGATTTCCGGGTGGGGAGCGAAAAGACTACTGCGGCGACAGCGACAACGACGACGGCAGCAGTGGAAGGGGTAGTGGTGGTGGACGACGACTGCAGCTACTACAATTGCTACTGCAACTGCTACTGCAACTGCTACTGCCCTGCTGCTGCTGCTGATACTGCTGCATCTTCTGCAACACTGCTGCTGCTGCTACTGCTGCTGCTGCTACTTCTACTGCTGGTGCTACTGCTACTTCTACTGCTGCTGCTACGACGACGACTACTATTACTACTACTTTTATTATTACTA
>CAJNDV010031741.1:103747-117292 GCA_905221635.1 Symbiodinium sp. CCMP2456
GCTCCACGCTGCTTGTAGTCATAGTGCAGCAAAGCGATTTGAAGCAGAGGAAGAGACAAACGGTAGATACATGAGGGGGGGGTACCATATATATATATATATATATATATACAAAGTTGTCTCTGCGACAGCCTGCTCGAGGATGGCTAGACGCAGTTGCCTGGCCCCAGAGGGCCGAAGGAGCAGAAAGCTCGGTGATGCCAAAAATCCAGCCAGCGAAGAGCCCATAGATACCGAACATCCAGTCACGTAGCACAGCGCCGTGCGGTGACTGAAAGAAAACCTGAGGAGAGCTGCAAAAACTCCTGATTCGAAAGCGAGGTGCTAACAGACACCGGTGCGGTACTCCAGAAAGTTGTGAGAGCACGAAGCCCCCAAGACCTGTGCAGGAACTGGTGACGTCCATCGCAACGGCGCATGGCCAGCGACCGTCACAGAACCAAGTATAATCTCAGCCTCTTCCTGCCAACAGCAAAGGCGTGAAAAACCGGGTGGGGCGGGCGCACACGGCAGGCAGCCGGTGCAGCGCACGACACGGGTAGAGCCTAACAGCCTAACTGAGACACAAAAGAAGCCGAACAGCTAAACCGGCCGGGAAAACGCGGTGGGGCGGGCGCACACGGCAGGCAGCCGGTGCAGCGCACAACACGGGTAGAGCCTGACTAGAACCCAAGGGAACCCAAACGAGGAGCTCACCGTGCAGGGCAATGCAGCGATGCGAGAAAGAAAACAGGGAGGGGCGGACGCACCCGGTAAGCCGGTGCAGCACTCGACACGGGTAAAGGCTTACAGGCCAAAAGAACCCTCACTCCCATTCAGGCCGGTTCGGTAGCGTGGCCCTCAAGGCTTCGCAAGCGTGGTACTGTCTGCGCAAAGCCGCCCGTTCCCAAGCCTCGGCCTCCTTCGTGGCCCGAAGCCAGGTAGAGAAAGCTGGTGAAGCGAGTCGTCTCCGACAGGCGCTGAGTGCAGCCTTGTCGGCAAGCTCGTTGAGTTTCCTAACGGAAGCGGTGTCGAGGACACCGTGCTGCCAGTGTGGCTGCTTGCCATGGCTCGGTACCCAAGAAAGAGTCGTAGAGCCGAGGAGCGGCCACAAGGCTGTTCGCGTGGGAGGAGGTCTGTGCCCCAGACGAGCCCTGTGGGCAAGCTTCGTGACTGCGAGGCAGTCGCTCACGATGTGCACCGGGACGCCAGTGTCAGCGGCAGCCTTGCAAGCGATCGCAGCCGCGTAAAACTCAGCGGCGGGCGCTGACTGATCCAAACCCGGGAGTGCGTCAGCGACGGGATCACAGCCTTGCACCACAACACTCCAAGCCGCACGACGAAGCGCGTGAACCTTGCCGATGCAACTGCCGTCAGTTGCAACAGTGACCTGAGCCTGGGTTTGCGCAAAAGCCTGCGTGAGCAGCGTGGCAACGCGACCAGCATCGTGGAGCAAATTGCGTTCAAAGCAATCCGAAGGGTGCTTAACACAGGGAATCAGGAGCCGGAGCTCTGCATCATCCGCCGGGTAGCGAAGCACGGAGGCGTGTTGCTGCTGAGGACATCGCCAAGTGATGTGCTGCCGAGACGGCGTAGCCTCACCGCAAGCGCAAGTGACGACAGAGCCGGTGGCACCGGTAGCGATGTGGCCATCGATCCCGGCAGCCAACGCCGTACGTAGGGAGTGCCTATGTGCAGCCCGTTGCGAGCGTAGCCACACCTTGTGCTCAGCAAAACAGGGGTGGTGACTGTTGTACTTCAGTTTGCAGTTGTCGTCGCAAGCGCGAGACTCAGTTTGCCAGAGGGCTTGTTCCCATCCGAAGCGGGCCGCCACTTTGATGGTAGCCACACCATCCCAAGCCAAGTCAAGGACGCCAAGCGGAGTCTGGAAGCAGGAGCCGCCGGCACGTGTCCAACCCCACTTGTTAAGAACCTCAACTAGTCTGTCAGGCTCAAAAACCCTAAGTCTTAACGCGGGCTGCACGGGCTGCTGCGGGTTGGGGTGCCTGCGCACCGGACGTGAGAGCCTGGGTCGCGCCGGGAGACCCTTGCGAAGGCGCCAGAGCTCGTGACGAAGAACCGCAAAGTCTAGCTGGAACTCCGGGTCAAGTTCAGGACCGAGAAGACCGGCCCACAGGAGAAACCTGGAACGGCCTTTGACAGGCTTCATGACCGAAAGCTCGATCTGACGCCTCCACTTGCCGAGCACAGACTTGGAAACCGTGTGCCATGCGCCGACGTAGCTGAAAAGAGACAGCACGGCCGCCCGAATGATTCTGCGCTTCTTGTGCCAATCAAGAGAAAGCAGCTTGACACGGGTGAGCCTCTTCAGGACCTTAGCCGCCGCTTTCTCGTTGAGCGGCGTTCGCCTGCAACGCGTAAGGTTGTAAACAACCCCGAGCAGTTTGAAGCGCCCGGACACGGGCCAGTCAAGCTGGCGTTCTTGAAGAGTCCGCCTGAGAGTCCTCTGCTTAGCAACCCCCGTAGCGAACCCTTCACACTTAGAAAGGTTAAGCCGAAACCCACAAGCCTCGTCAACCTCTGCAGTAGCTTCGAGAGCCGAGGCAACGACCTCGCAAGAGGTGTCCGTCCAAGCCGTGCGGTCGTCGACGTAAACCGAGCAACGGATGCTCGGCGCCTGGTGGCAGATATAGCCACGCCAAAGGGTCATGATGCCCGCCAAAAGCCCGCATGAAGCGGGGCAACCCTGTAGGAGGCCGCGTTTGCAAGAGAAGGCTTCAGCAGCGACCGCCCCGTGGTACTCAAACCGCCTGTTCGAGTCACTGTAAAAGACACCCAGGAGCCTCACCACAGCAAGAGGCGCCCCCTGACGCTGCCATATGTGTAAGGCTTGTCCAGGCACGACAGTGTCGAAGCACTTCGACACGTCGAGCTTCACACCGAAAACACAGGACCGGTTGTTAAGCGCGTTAACAATGTCGTCATGCAAGGTGGAGTGCGCGTCGTCAGTAGACTTGCCCCGAAGGCCCCCGCACAGCTCGGAAGGCAGCCAAGCTTCAAGCCAAGGGTGCAGTTGCTGCATCACAACGGTAAGCCCGATTCGCCAAGCCAGGCTGGCGACGGAGATCGGCCGGTAGCCCGCCTCCCCCTTAGGGACAAGAACACACCTGATCTGGAGCCAGGCATGAGGCATGACCGAGGTGTTGTAAACGACCTGCCAGAGTGATGCGAAAGCTGTGAAAAACCCTTCGGGGAGTAGAGCCCAATGGGCTGGCTTCCAGCCGTCAGGTCCCACGGCCTTGAGACGGCCCCGCTCAACGACCCGACGCAGGGCGCCAGCAGTAAAAGACACTGCTTCACACTGCCTGCCAGGATTCAAGTGCTGCTGAAAAGGCAGTATTTCGGCAACGGCAGGCATCTGAGGGGGATTCCAAACCTCCCGCCACTTAGACTGCACGTGCGACACTTTTGAGTTGAGGGTGGATTGGCGTGCCCATCTCAAAAGGCTCATCAACCAAGTCACGCTTGACCCAGTCGATGGCGGCAGCTTCACTGTTGTCGAGACGTTGCTTCCACTGCTGTATGCGGCCTTGCTGGGCGGCCACACGTTCCTTCTCGATGCAGGTAGCAACCAAATCAAGATCACTATGCTCAGAGAAAGACAGCCCTGACAGCTCAGGGTACCAATCCCTGACTTCCTGCCACGTGCGCCAAACTTTAGTAGACAAGGCTTGGGTGGGCTGTCTAAGGTTTTCCTCGAGGCGTCTGTGCAGTCGACGAAGCCGTCTCTCCCGAACCGACTGAAGAACCTCAGCTTTCTCAGTCTGGTGGCCTGTTTGAACAGGTTGACCCACCCAGTGTCGAGCAGGACCCTGTTTGGGCTGCAGAGCAGACTCCGCGGCAGAGCTTAAAACCCTCCAAGCTTGCTCGACGTCCTGGTCGCTCAGGTGTTTAGCAAAAGACTCGGCCGGGAACAGGCCTTCCCAAGTGTCTTGAGAAACCGGCTGGGTAGCCTGCAACTTACGTTTAGGGGCTACGTGAAGGGTAGGTTCCAAGTGGGCACTAAGCTCAAGGTCATACCAAACAAGGTCATGATCGGAAATGCCCGTAACAACCTGTCCTCTAGAGATTGGGGCTAACTCAGTACAGCACAAAGCGAAATCAATGTGCCTACCCGCATGGTTAGTACGGGTGGTGGTGTTAACTAGTTCGGGGCCTAAAAGGTCGTCAGCGAGATGCAAAGCACCACATCTGTGTGTGGTCTGCACCGGCTCTTCCCAAGGCGTGAGGTTCCAATCACCAATTACAAACCGCGCAGTGCCACGAGCAGCAGCATCCTGCAAAATTTGATTGGCCATGGCCTGAGCTTGGCCCTTGTCCGAAGCAGGGAGGTAGAGGTTGACGACCTCAAACGGCCTAAAACGCGGCCGGTGGACAAAAACAGTCATCCACCTGCCAGCCTGATCACCGTCACTTTTAAGGCCAAAAGCAACCGGCCACTGTGTGAGGACTGCAACACCCGCAGTACCACGGCCCGTGGAGTCGACAGTTGGGCTCCCGACGAGCAGTTGCCAACCCGCCTTGCGAGCTGCCGCAACAGCTGAAGGAGCAGTGACTGCAGACAGGTGAGTCTCTTGCAGACAAAGAATATCAATGGCGTGCTGATTGGCAAAATCTATGACTTGTGAGAGCTTGCATGCAAGCCCATTGACATTGAGAGTGCCAACACGAAGGGTGGCCTGTGGGAGGCCGCGTTCCTGTGCTTGTTGTGCCTGAGGTGCAGCGCTCATGGCTGCAACTGCTTCACCAGAGCTTTGGCCTGCTTCTGTCGGAGCGGGCACTTTCCAGCCTTATTCCGGACAAGAGTGAAAAACCTCTGTCGGCCCTTACTGTCAAGAACGGCTTTGTCACACGGCTCATCAGCGATGGCCTTGTAGGTGCTAGCGACACGCTTGCAAACAATGCAGTACGCATTGGTGGCTCTGGCTTTGGCAAGCCAGCTGGGCCATTTGAGCTCGCCAAGAGTGTGCGGGCCGGCGGCATCACGATCAAACCTATCGAGAGTAAGCTGGTCGATCAACCCTTGCACCTCGGTGAGGGCGGCTCCGCCGGCCTTGCGGGCCTCTTTACGGAGCCTTGCAAAGAGACGCTTCCGCTTCGACCCTTGAAGCGCCGTGCACTTGAACTTGTGCAGCTGCTTGACAGAGCGGGCAACACGTTTGCAGAGCTTGCAAAGCACGTCCTGTCGACCGGGGCGCTGCGTGGTCCACTTCGGCCAAAGCAGCGTAGTCCACTCGTGAGTCCCTCTCCCTTCCTCGGGAGTGTGGCGCCTGTTCTGGGCAAAACGGTTAGCGAACCCTTTGTTACGGCAGGCGGCTCTGGCACGAGCGTTCGCCTCCTTACAGCCTCTAGACCTCCTGAAGGAAAACCTCTCTGGCTTGGCACGGGGGTGCACCTGCAAGCGGTGTTTGTCGCGGGCGTACCTGAGCACACCGGACGGGTGAGTGGCGGCCTGCTCACGCGAGAAGCCTAAGTCACACAGTGTGCACTTCCAGTGTCTGTCCTCTGGCGCAAGCTGAGCAACGTTGGCAAGAGGCAGAGCCTTCGGGTTGAGGCTGGTGCTGGCTAAGTCCTCCTCGGGGTGCCAGGCTTTCAGGTGGGACGCCTTCTTCTGACTGACGAACTTGCCCTTAGCAACAAAAGGGCAGAACGGGCAAGGCCATCTCACACAAAGGCCTTTCTTAGCCGCTTGGGGCACTGGTGCGAGGGAGTCGGCAGGGCTGGGGTCCGGCGCACTAGGCGTGTGAGCCTGTGCAGCCTTTGACACGGGTCTCGGGCTTAGGGTCCTAGGGAGGTCAAGTAGGGAAGTCGCATCGATATCTGACCTGGCGGAAGAGCTGGGTAGCGGCCGATGACTGACACTGGTGTTACTACTGGCCTTGGCAGTCTGAGGCAGCGCGGACAGGCGGGTGCACCTTGACGAAACCGAGGGCGCACGCTGGGAAGCCGAGCCGGCAGGAGGGGGCAGCGACGGCAGTGCACTAAAGTTAGTACCTCTACTGCTGTTACTGCAGACACTGCGGGGAGTGCGTGAGCGAGCTCTGTCAGAGTTGCTGCGGGTTGGTTGCGGCGCACACAAAGCGGGCTTCGGTGCAGCCTTGGACACAGGTGGGGTGGGAAGACCGCTGCAGCGAGTGCGGCCGCTGCTTCCGCTGCAAAGACTACCACCTCGGCCTCGATCCGCTGAGCGGTCCTTTGGTGGTGTAGAAAGAAGACAGCACGTGGTTGGGCAGAGAGCCCTCCAAAAGCTCGTAGTGGGCACCGGTGAACCACAGGGCTAGCGGTTGGTTCTTGCCAGTGGCGTTGAAGACGTGGGGACCGGCACCTCCTTTGGCATGGAAAACAGCTATTGGGCGGTCGTAGTGCACAGCAGCTGCCGTAACTTCCAGGTTGGACCCCCAAGCCCCGTCTGTGGCGAGAAGCTTAGTGTAGTCCTTCCAGTCGGCACACGGCTTCTCCCCTTTGGCAGGCAGCTTGCCGTCCCACCACGGCTGGTAGCGGTCGGAGTGAGTCTCAAGGTGCCGAACGACGGCAGCTCTAACAGCACGAGAAGCTTTGTCGATACCTTGGCCGAGGGCTTCAAACAGACAGTTTCCAGCCCCGGTGTTGGGACGGATCTGCAGTCCGTGAGGCGGGCGCGCGGCGGGTGGCTGCGGCTTTTGCGGGCTCAGTTGCGCTTGAGAAGCAGTGCGCTTCTGGCCTCCGGCTTCACCTCCTTCGGCGTCGACAGGCATGTTGGTGTCTTCATCCTGGTCGAGCTGTGTTTTAAGTGGGTCACCTGAGGCACCGTCCGGGTGCTCGGTCGCAGCGGCAGGGGCACCTTCGTTGGCGGGCGGCGGAACTGAAGCAGGTGGCTGCAGCTTGGGGAACTCTTTGCTGCCTGGAAAGGTAAGTCTGGAGTTCTGGTGAAGAGGGCGGACCTTCCTTTGTCTTGTGGCGCTCGGGTCGACGACACAAGCGACAAGGGTATGTTTGTCGACCTCAAGCTCGAAGAAGTCGACTCCGTGTGGAGTACTGGCACGAAACCACCAGTCAGTGCATTTGCCTCGCGTCTTACGGCTGCGCTCCTGCACGTCGGAGAGGCCAAGCAGCTGGAGTTGTTGTTGCACAACTTCAACTCCCCATTCCCGGGGAACCCCAGCGACCTTCCAAAACCGTTCCTTGTTAACCTCGTTGGAGGACTGCGGCTGACGCACGCCAAGGCTACGGAGACCTCGCGCAACACCAAGGGTACTGGCCATGCTGGAAACTCTGGCACAGTATTCTTTGTTCGACTCCTGCTTGTTTTGCTTGACCCACTGAACACTACAGGGGGTAGCCCACTTGAGAGGCTGGACGAACCGCGCTTTTCTGCCGGAACACGTGAGCAGCGGCAGTAGCACGGATTCTTCGATCCGCATGAGCCCGGTGATGACGGACTTGGCTCCATCACCTTGCTCACCCCATCCCCACATGTCAAAGAACTTCTTTGACACTTCCTGAGGGACTTCGTTAGCAAGCCAGTGTTGCAAAGCCACGGCTGGCTTGCTGTGCAACTTGGTCCAAGCGCTGTCGTCGAAGAACTTCGCCTCGGTGCTCGCTCTAACGACGACCGTGTTGGGAGCAGTCGGCTTGTCGGGACTAACCTGTTTGGGCTTCTTGAGCTTAGGCGGTGACGTACCGCACACCGGCCAAACTTGCACAAGGCGTGGTGCCAGCTTGTTGGCAAGCTTACCCGCAACAAAGTGGGTTTGCAGGCCCTCGCGCTTCGGCGGGGCATGCTCTTCCAAAGAGCCCTTAGGCACCAGTAAGACCGCCGTCACATTGACAGCTCGTGAGCTGCCCTCCTCTTCACCACCGACGAGGATAGACAACTCCTCCGCCTCCAAATCGTCACGCAAGTGAACGACCGCACTGATGCTATCAGCAGACTTTGCATCAAGCTTGCGGCTTAAGTCATCCAAAGACATAACTGGGGCAGTCCAATCATTCTCGCGCAGAACCCAGGCTTGCTTCCAATCACTGGTTGGTTTGCCTTTGCCTGAGCCCTTCGTCGGGCCCTTGCCGTCCCCGGTGGACTGGGACAGTGCTTGGCCCTTGCCTTTTCCTTTGGGAGCAGCTGCGGCGCCACCCTTGCCATCCACGCCATGCAACAGAGCATCAGCGTAACTAGCAGGCTTAGTAGCATTCGGATTGCTAGCGCCCACATGCGGCGCTCTCACAGGCCCAACGGGGGCAGCAGCGTATGCAGTGCAGGGACCCGTGGCCTGATCAGCTTTTTCTTCTTTTTCTTTTTCTTCAAGGGGCCTCCCAGAGAGCTAATGAGGCCCTGCGGTAGGAGGCCTGCCAATTGACCTAATTGCCCTCCCCTGAGCAATTCCATCAACTGGGAAAGCAGCTGTAACAGTTGCTGCAGCTGCCCCAACTGTGCGAACTGTGATTGTTCGCGCAAGCGGGCTGTCCTTCGACTGCCCCCTCCATTTCCATTCACAGCATGTGCCAACTTGTTGCGTGACACTCGATCAAGACACCACCCATGACAGCAGAACACGAGTGGCTTGATCACTTCCATTGCTGAGCAATCCGCTGCCTCGGAGTGCATTGCAAACAGCATCCGAGGCCCCGCATCCACCACGTGGAGGTCGCTCAGCTGGATGCTGGCGTACGAATCGGCAAGGCCTGCGTCTGCGATGCCCGCGTCGAGGAGCCAGCTGCTGCCATCTTCGAGGAGAGTCCAGCGCCCGAGGCCGAACCAGCAACATGCGATGATGTGGTTCACTGTCAGAATCATGAGCAGTCCAGATACGATCCGCATCACCATGAAGGCATAGGTGGAAGGGAAATTATTGGCAAGTTTCGTCAGCTCACGTTGCAGCTTCGCCACACGCAGCAGACGTAGAAGCCGCAAGAGCCGCAATATGCGAAGGAATCGAGCAGATCGTGCTCCTGCCGGTACGCTGTCTGACAACAACTCGACAAGCATCAACCCCGCGTCGATGCCGATCACCATCAAGCCGACACCGAACCAGGACCGCCAGTACCTTTTGAGAAGCACCCGCGGGCGCATTTCAAGATGTCCGTCAATCTCAATGCCAAAGACGGCGTGAAGTGGCATGCCAAGAAGCCAGTATCCGAAAGAGACCCTCCTCACCACCAAGAGCAAGGAGCTCAATTGCTCGTTGTCGAAGAGCTCCAGAGGGATGGTTATCATGTCCCAGACGATGAAGAGGACACCGACGAGCGACCAAGTAATCCTAGGTTCTCCAGTAACCTGTGGAAAAAAACACAGAAAGGTAGGCATATGGGCACCTGTTCGCCCAAGGTTCAGTCCAGCAAGGAAACACCACATGTAACAAAGGGCAAAAGGGTACTACTGCTGGATCTAGAATCTGAATCTTGCTACTAGGCCTTCTCACCAGCGGTTCAAGGCACGAGCCGTCCATGGCTGCGTCTTTCATGCGATGTGTCTGGCGCCGAAGCAAGGGCGACTTGACATTGTCAGCCTTCTCCCGCTTTAAGGCATGCTGTCGCAGCGAAGTCTTCCACGGAGCCCGAAGCGCCAGTATGTCCTCTTTCACATAAGATGTGACATCTTCTTCCTCGCTCTCGGACTCCGGGATCAGGAATCTGTCCATGAGCTTCGCGGTCATCACAGCCCAGTTGTGGTGCACAACAGCTTGTTTCGAGCCACCCCCCAAGTCCAGTGAGGAGAGGGAGTTCAGGGAGCCCATGCTATATGCAGTGGAGAAGTCAAGCCGATCAGGCTGACACGGATCATCAGCGATCTTCGATTTGATACTCGCAGTGCTAATGACACCACTCGCCGAATGCGAGATGGGCTGCAGGTTCGGCGGCAAGACGACTTGATCCCTGGACTTCTCACTTGCGTGCCGGACATCGACCTGGTACTTCTGCACCAATTTATCACAGAGCTTCTCAAGCTCAGATTTCACGAAAAGCTCGTAGCCACCGTCCTCCGCGGCCATGGCGCCAAACTGCAACCACGGGCTTACAACTTCGATCTGCAACACCTGGGTCGTCTAGCACCCGCTGAACGAAAAGAAATGTCAGTGCCACCTTGCTTGCTTGCTGGTACTGATACTGCTTTTCACTACTCTGATCCTGTGCTTACAGTTGCTGCTGACATTCTGCGTCTCAATGCTAGCAGCTAGCACGTCAAGATGACTCTGCAAATGGTGGTAAGCAGAACTGACTCTCGCAGATTCGCAGAGGATGCGGAACCCAAAGAAAGACGACCTGGGCGAGCCTGTGGTAGAGAGAGAGGTCACAAAAGACGGGCTGCCAATCCGCCCCAAATCATCTGCCCAGAAACTTTTAAATCTCTGAACAGATTATGTGAATCCAACGCCGAGAATAAGTTGGGCTACCACCTGAACCCCACCAACAGTTTATGCTCATCTCAATCTATATTGCGCATACGCACATGCACAAATATGTATGCTTACATTTGTAGCTATAGGAATGTGTTGCCTCAATTTACATGATTATTTGTAGAGGTAATACCTGTTTGTTCCGAAGTTAGCCAATTAGCTCGCCGGCTAGCTTGGCAGTCAGCCAGTCAATCAGTCGGTCGGCCGGCCGACCGGCCAGTCAGTCAATCAGTCAATCAGGCCTTTTTCTGGTTCATATTGATATCCATTCATGTATCTACTTGCTGTTCTAAATCTACCTTGCTAAGCAGTGTATATACACATGTGAGACCATATAATGTAACATCATAACTTGTGAGATCATATGATAACACATAGTATATATGATGTGGGATAACATAAAACAAAATAATATGTAATAATATGATAAAACGCAATATAATACAGTATAATATAGTATAAAAATAAAATGACCAAATATAAAAAAATGTAATATAATGTAAAACAATATAGTATATCATAATATAAGATAACATGATTATGATATAACATAACATGATATGATATAAGGTCATACAATATAACATAACGTAACGCAGTGTACATTCAGACAATGAAAAAATGCAGTATAACTTAGCAGAATACAATACAAAATAATTTCACATTACATGACATTCTGTATTAGAGTTTAGTATATTGTGACATGAAAATACTTCAATATACTATAGTACCTTATATACACACATACCCTCCAAAAGGGCAAAAGCTGCGTTGCTGCGCTCAGCCCACGGCATCCTTGGCCTTCGGGCGCTTCGCTGGGTCCACGACCAGCAAGGACCTGGGGTTTGGGATTTAGGGTTTCGGGTTTGGGATTTATGTAGGGTTTCGGGTTTGGGATTTAGGGTTTCGGGTTTGGGATTTATGTAGAGTTTCGGGTTTGGGATTTGGGGTTTCGGGCTTGGGATTTAGGGTTTCGGGTTTGGGATTTAGGGTTTCGGGTTTGGGATTTAGGGTTTCGGGTTTGGGATTTAGGGTTTCGGGTTTGGGATTTATGTAGGGTTTCGGGTTTGGGATTTAGGGTTTCGGCTTTGGGATTTAGGGTTTAGGGATCAGGGATGTTCCGGGCACAGGGTTTAGGATGGTTTGCCTGAAGGTCTTACGGCTTGGGCTTGGGATTTACGTCCGCGGTTCCTTGAGGTACCTTAAACTCCCTTTTTGGAGTTGGCGGATTTTCGGCTTAAAACTTGGATCGGAGGCTTGTCTTGGCATTCACACTCGTACATGTCCGGAGCAATGCTACGAGGGTTCAAGGTTTAGAGTTTGAGCATCCCTTATAGAGGCCAGTCGAAGAACTCCTCTTGTTCAAGGAAGCTTTGCCATCTGGTTTGGCAACTTGCCGGCGATATGCCTTTACGGATGAAGATGTTGCAACTAAGGAAAGCGGATTGAATGTTGCAAAAGATAGGTTCTACAATATCATTTCGAACGTCGTTGACGGTGGATCGCTAAGCCTGGAAGCACTCCCAAAAGGGCTCGCCTGAACAAGTCCGTCCGATTGCATGGAACTCATGGAATAACACTGACAGAAACACCAACAATAAGACATCAGAGAAGGGGGGAAACACGAAGAAGGAGAAGGACAAGAAAGTGGGCATCCCGGTGAACCAACATACCTGGTCTTTGTGTTGTCCTCCGGCAACAAGAACAAACACAGGGCTTCAAGAAGGAGCTCCGTGTGGTTTGGAGCGGGGTCCCTGGTTGCACACAAATCATGCAGGTTCGACCTGTTCGTTTTCTGCCTTTGACGAAGCTTAGGGGCTGAATTGAACACGGTTTTTTGCTGTCGACCTGGTGACGGGAAGACTGCACCGGCTCGAGCTCAAGGGACCTTCATATGCAGCTTAAAGTCTAGAACCTGTTGAAACCTGAATTCGCGTTAGAGCTTTGTATGGGGGGGCGAAGTCACAGGCTTGTCGAGGGTGCTAATGCCTGCTACATAGGGGTACTGGTGAGCTTTGGAGCTAGCTTCATACTTTGAAGGCTTACAAAGTCTATGCTGTCTTGTGCTCTCCCCCCCCTGTCCGTCCGCAGAAACCATGTTTCTTGTTTGCCCTCTGGTGACATTTCGAACCTGCCCCGCAACAACAACCCATAAATCCTGAGCCGTCTTTTCCTCCCGCCCTTCAGCCGCAGTTTTGGACTCTGGGTACAGACAGACAGCTCTTGATCTCTGTCCGACAACAAAAGCTCAAGATCGGGATTGCGAGTTTGGGCGACAACGCAGCTAGGTAAAGAAACAATTTAAATCAGCAGAGGAGCTGTACCAGGTTCCGAACGCCCGGTTCCTTAAGAGACCAGCGTCGCTCGTAGTACCTGGGTTCAGTCCGACTTCGGTGATTTGCTTGGTACTTGATTGGTTCAGCTCGCAAGACACGTGGCGTTGTCGTTTATGGCGAAGTCACTGTCACACAGATGTCAACTCCCGGGCATGAAAGCCGCAAGTTCAAAATCCTGCCGCCGAAGGCTCTGTATCTTGAGGGCAGGATCATCCAGTGCATCGAAGATGTCGTCCTGCGCTTTCTGTGAGGGACTAACAGTAAGGTAGTCAGTAGCGCAGGGATCCTTAGAGGACGCCGGGTCGGGGATGTATTGCTTTGCTATGAGGTTTTGTTTGCACGATCCGTTTCTGTGTCTCTCTCTGACTTGAGTACATGACTTTTTGTATCGCCGTCGTCGTCGTTCTCCACGTCGTAGGGGTCGTGCCAGTGGTAAGTCATAAGCAGCGGCACGGGCTAGTGAAATGGCGAAGGTGGCAGCAGCTCAGGAAAGGATGCCGAGCATGTGCTGGGAGAGGCTGATGATCGACAGAAGAGAAGAAGTCGCCCATACTCTGCACTGTTGGCCGTGCCCTGCCTCCTCATATTGCTTGTGCGTCTCCTCATTGAACCAGGGGTCCATGGCCTGGGTTATTCCGATTCCGCCTTCACGAAAAACACTATCCGTGGACCGAGAACCCTCGCCCCGCCCCCTTTCTGACTTCCGTGATCTCTCTCTTCTGCAACATCCCTTGCTCTCTTTCCCCCCCCACCCGCTCTCGCTCGCTCGCTCGCTCGCTCGCTCGCTCGCTCTCTGTTAAATGACACTACCCTAATGAGCCCTCAATGTTCAAGATGCA
>CAJNDV010031741.1:124791-145821 GCA_905221635.1 Symbiodinium sp. CCMP2456
TCAAAAACAGACAAGCGCACAGTTGTTACAGCAAAAAGCTTACCATGGCACCTCAGTGAGACTCCTCTACCTGTTGCTTGGCTCCAGCCGAGACCCTTAGTAGTAGTAGTAGTAGTAGTAGTAGTAGTAGTAGTAGCAGAAGCAGAAGTGGCGTAGTAACAAGGCATTGTGTAGGAGTTTGTGGCAGGCTCCGTGGAAGTTCGTAGTAGTGGTTGTCGTCGTCGTCGCTGTCGTGCTGCAATTGCTGCCACGGCTGCTCCTCCACCCACTACTACCCGTTTCATGCCAGGAATGCTATTACGAGAAACAGGGCAGAGTCGCAGCCACATTGGTGGCAGCAAAAACAGTGATGGCGCAATCCATCAAAGACACTCACACGCCCACAGGTTCCCTACTTGCAGCATTACACCTACTGATCCTGAATCCTCCTCCTGTTGCCCCATGAGAATGGAATCTGACGGCCGAGATGCCACGCCCTATGAAGACGCTCCCAAACCTCAGAAATCAAGACAGCCAACGGGACGTTCAGAAGCGCCCCCCTCGGCAGGAAAGCGCTTCTCCTCTCTGTGCGTCTCCCTTTGGGACAACTGAGGACTGGTCCCCCCGTGGCCCAACTCGTCCTCCAGCTCGTAATCTGAGGCTAGTCCGCCCTGCAAGTCCTTCACCTCAAGACTCGTGGAGTCTGCACTTCGATCAGTTGGACTTGAAAGCTTTCTCTTAAAGTAAAGCAATGGAGCTTGGGGCACCTTGAGCTCCATGACAACTTTTGTGGAACGATGAGCAACAGATCCTTCACCAGAAGGGTGGGCGCGCATGAGAGTAGCAATATCAACAACATCCCTCACCTCACCTTCCTTCCACAGCTACTACTCCGGATGATCCAAACCTCCGACTCGCACGTCCCAAATGCTGCACTGCAGTTTCGTCAACTCCAGCGCTAAGGCCAAGTGGCCGAAGAACCTCGCCGAAGTTCTATGGGCACCTGAAAAGAATCGAGGAGTTGTTGTCAGGGCCATAAATGTGGGAATAGGGTTTTGGCTGCGGAATCTTATATCAAAAGTTACTTGTCAATAAGAACTAGAAGATACTAAAATTGCCTGAAGCTCCGACACCGGCACACAGAACAGAACCCAGACTACCATCTGGCCTCCAGCTTCTCCAAGTCATGCTTGGTCCTAGGATCTGCTAAGGGACCAAAGCATGTAAGTTTTAGGGTGTAGGGGCAAGCTACATCCCAGAACGACCATCAAAGCCTGCACAATAGGATCGTAATCATCACTTTCACGACCGCAAACAAGGCCCCAAACCCCGTATAGGCTGGGTCTAATGAACAGTTCGCCTGCTTTGGCAGAGGTGCGGTTCTGAGGCTACAGATAGGGGCTTTAGAAAGCAGGGCCTTTCTTTCAAGGTCCATATAAAATTGGCTCTGCATCAGGGCCATTCTTTCCTGAAACTCGCACATCTGCCGGGTTCTCAATCTGTCCAGCGGTGGAGGGAGGGCCTTGTAAGAAATGCTGCTTACAATGGTCGGCTGAACTCAGAAGAAACGTCCTAGAAAAGCGGGCACTCTGTCATTCTCATTCCCCCTCACCCACCTCACTGCCCATCGCTATGCCCAGATTCGTTGATGAGCGGAAGGACCGTAAAGACTTCAAAGACTTTGATGAGTTTGTAGGCGAGATATCATCGGCCAGCCTGTTCGATCATAGTAAGGATATGCAAGCTTTCAGATGCCACAGAGGCATAACATTGAGCGTGCCCGACGCCATGTGCAGCTGCGACCCCCCCCTACAACAAATCCCGCACGTTGCCCGAGGGCCGGCTGAAACCCACCGCATCCCCGGGGCCTGCAAGAGAAATTCTGTCAAGTCCACAACCGGGCATTGTCATGCAAAGGCATTTCGTGAGGGTAATCAGTGGTCTGCAAAGACATATTCGCGGTGGGTGGCAGTAAGTGCTTACTCCCTTGCAAACGGCGACCTACCGCAAGGTTTCGCCAAAACCCTTCTCATACGGTAACAGCCGGTACAGTAACAACACTGGAATGCGACAGGACGAGAACGGAGCAACCCATAGGGCCTCATACAGTATTGCCTGGTAGTGGCAGGGCTGGAAAGGTGACGGCAGTGCAAGTGAAGATTACGTGCCTCTTCACCACAACACACCACCACCCGCCCCCATCAGCGTTTTCACAGCGACCAAGATCATCACCATCATGGTCATGAGTCATAATCATAATCATCGTCCATAACCCTTTATCATCAGCGGGCGTCATCGCCATCTTCAGAAACATGGCCGGCCTCCTCGACAACGTCATCATGGCTGAAATATGCTGTAATGATCACGTCGATCGCTAGCTTTGAATTCTCACGACGATCAACGCCACTCGATGACAGCGAGGTGATCTGCAGCAAAGCATCACACCCTACAAAGGAATCGGATCAGCCTTAAGGCCAAAACAGCCGTTGCCGTTGCTTGCACAGGTTGAAAAGGAGAACTCGCAAGCACAGCGATGTGCACATGCCTGAGGGTAGTAATAGTACTCCTGGCTGCCGGTGACACCTCGGGCACAGGATAACACAGGATACAGGCCCTGACGCATGCTGCGGTGAAATGAGAGTGTGCATACTGCATCGCGCTGTGTCGTGCAAACCTCTCCATGTCGTTCTATATGTCTCTGTGCTTCGCTATGCATCTGGTGCGTGGAACTGACTCCTTCTGAAAATACGAATCAGAAACAAGGACGGGAGCCACAAAAAAGAAAAGGAAACCTACTCCTGTTCACTGCCACACTCGACAGGACATCCTCTGGTTCGAAAAAGTACTTCCAATCCCACGGCTCGGAAACTTGAACCCTTCACTCCTTGAACTCATCCTCCTCAGCCGAGCTTCCGCATCCAGTGGTGACGGTGATCCCGGCGCAAGTCCCTTGATGTTAACCGGGGTGGCCTCGGTCAGAGCCAACAGCGCAAGAACTGCAAACCATGCCAAGACCCGAACCCAAATAAACTGCAAACCTCGAGACCTGATCTTACACAAGCCCGAAGTCCGTGAACCCCGAACTCGGAACAAACCTCGCCAATTGCGGAAAAGTCACAACTTCTACCTCGGCTCTGGCTGAGAATGCTTGTGGCCCAACACACCTTCTCCGCCTGCTTCCACCTCATTAATCTTCCATTTCTCGTGGTTCATCTAAACCGCCTTTGGCTGCAAGAGGCTTCGCTTGGCGCCAGGACACGATGTCTACCTCGAGCGTCTCTGGCAAGATGATGCTCATCTTGGACTTCTCCTGCTGGGGCCATGCTATGGAGTGTATACCCAAAAACCCGAGGTGCGCAAGGAACATCAGGCGGAGACCGGGCGCACTGTCCCTTAAGGAATAATGGGGCTTAGGGCTTAGGGCTTAGAGTACCGGTTGCTCCAAGTGGTCCGGAGCTCTTGACTGTACGGCGCTGTTTGAGCTTGCTCAATCCCGAGCTGTAAGCCCGTTCGAACCCAGAACTCTGACCTCACCATGGGGTCTCGCCCGTTTTTTGTACTGCAAGTCAGCCAGTCAGCCAACCTCGCCCCCCAATCTTGAACCCCGAACGCACACGACCCTCGGCACGCCTTGCGCGAATTGGTCGGGTCCTGCCAACAATTGCATTCGCTTATCAGCTATTCTACACTCAAGACTACGTGACTACATCATTGGCTTGTTCGCACACCTTTGCTTCTTTCTGCTTCCACCCCTCTGCCCTTCTTCACACAGCCCAATCAATTTCTGAAGCTTGGGTATGCTACGGTAGTGTGCTTGCGGCTTTCAGTCTAGAAGGGGGCGAATTGGATATTCTGGCATCGGAAGGGCCAGCCCGACACGAGCCAGGCTGCTGTTTCTGTGTCCCAACCCACCTTACCTGAAGCTGCTTCTTGCAGGCCCTAGCCGGCAAGGCAAACCCTGAAAATGCTTGAGCTTCACCCCAAACATGCAGAACAGCTTTCACCTGATGACCACCCCGCAAGCCACCCTACTAACGTAGGGGCCTTTATAATTAGAAGAAGGGTTGGAGGTATATTCTACTATAATTATAATAAGAAACCCCCAAATAGTACAGGCAATTCTTTAGGCCTCTATACTGCTCCGTGACCACCAGGGGCCGCGAGAGCTCAGGGTCTCGGCTCTAAAAGAAAACCCTTTTAATATAGGGGCATAAATAATTACCTAAACTATTTTGGGGGTTCCTTTTTATAACTATAGTATAATGGGCCCCAAAACCCTATTCTAATTATTAAGGGGCCCTTTCCCTGAAGCCCAAACCCCTCATCCTGCACCCCCACCTGGCGCGGAGAGGCTGGAGGAGCTTCCTGCCATCTACTGAGGTGCCTTCATTACGGTACCATGTAGGTTTGCGCTTAGAGCTCCGGGCTTAGGCTGCCTTCAGCTCATGCTCGCTCTGCTGTACTTCTGTGTTGATTTGTCGTGCTCCACGATATTATTCTGGTCCTGTTCCTTCATGTTGTGCTCCATGTCTTATTCTGCGCTCTGCGTGTGGATTTTCTGCCGCACGTCCTTATCTGCCATGCCATGCCCTAAATACGAATACTGCACCCTGACATGTGGCACATCCGAATATCTGGTATTGCAATTAAACCACTCCGGGCAATGTTCCAATCCTGTGCAATACACTACGTTGTCGCTTCAAGGGTTGCTGGCCTTGACCGCATTGCCACTTGGGGTTGGAGGTTGCTTGAGGGCTCAGGTTTGGATGCACAACGCCTTGGAATTTAGGCGTGTGGCGGGTGAGGCATTTAAGCTGAGTGCTCAAATCGAAGCGGGAGAGATCTAGAATCTAGAATCTTGACACCCGAACAACTCTCGAAAAACCGCCTTCGTTACGCTGCCCGGGGTTCTGCACACAAGTTTCAAGATAAGGGTGACAAAAACTCCTTTTTGTTTTTTGCTGTGGCTGCCCAGCGTCCATCCTACACGCAAGGTCTGGGGAACCTTCGGCCACCTCGGTTATAAAGTTATAGACTTGCTCAGCTCTCCTTGGACTTGTCCATGCTTAGGTTTCGACTCGCTCGCACGGGGCAAGCACGGATTCATGAGTAGGGCATTGCTGCTTGAACATGACAATGACATGCATGTTGGGGTTTAGAGTGTAGGGTTATAGCCTACCCGAGGGGGCGAAGAGGAGTGCAAACGTGCGAAACCAGCCGCAGGACCATGCTGTACCCGTGGAGAAATCTCGGTCGGAACCACGTTTGCACCAAGCAATCCACAGTCGATCAGCATGTACTCCCCCCCACCCCAAAAAAAAAAGACACGAATCCATCAAGTTTCCGAAAGCTACAACTCGGAAAAGCGACGTGGCACTAGTCCGGATAAGACTTGAACCCTCTGGAGCGTAGGATTTGGGGCTCAGGTTCCCCAGATTCGCATCGGCAGCTCTTGAAACGACGAGTTGCCCAACATGGCATCAACGTGTTAGGGACATCTAAAGGTATCGTTATGCGCTGTTCCTGGTCTCTGGATTTCGACTCTCACTCTCGCACAAAGCAGGCAAGAAGACTGTCGGTTGGGATGGAAACTAGTCGTCAATCTCAGACCCATCTGAGTCGAGATGGCCAAGGAGGGCGTCAGCTACCGCGGTGGAGGCTGTCGATGCCTGGCTCAGTCACTAAGTGAAGCCGCTTCCAATCCACAGTTTTTGAAGCAATGGACTCTGCTCATGCCAGCACACTTGACGACAAATCCTACGATTCTTCTTGGACCTCAAACGATCTAAATTCCTCACTTAAAAAGTAAAAGCATGCAAGCAGGGCTGCTGCCAAGCAGTCTTATCCTGCGACTGAGCTAGGAGGCTGTTGTCCCATCCCACGTCCCAAAGCCCTGCATGCTAAACCCTGCAGATCCGAAATCTGCAAGACTCGACCCTCCACCCGTCCGTGATCCTCAAGCCGGAATCCGAAGGAAGCCCTTTGAAATCTTGAACAATGGATACCCACCCTTTAGATCTGGAACCCTTGTTGCCTCAGGCTCGCATGTCAGATCCCCAACCCTCGACCTTTAAACCTCAATCTAAAACCCGAAGCTCAATCTCACACCCTGAGCCGTAGATCTCTAACCCGCAAACCCTGAATCCTAAACACTCAAAACCCTTGAACTGCTCCTCAACCCTGATATGTCCTGAACCCTTCAAGCTTAAAGCCCTCAAGCTGCCCTCAAACTCGAAACCCAACACCCAAAACCCCAAACCCCCAAACTTCGAGAAACCCCAAACCCAGAAACCCCAGACCCAAACCTAGAAACCCTAAACCCCCAACTCCAAGAAACCCTGGCTCTGCGCCCGAGGCACCCGGGAGCTGGGAGTCGGCGTCGGCGCCTTCCGCTGGGCCGCCGGGGCGCAGCGGAAGGCAAAGGGCCTGGAGCCGCGAAGTCGCGGGCCCTTTTCGGGTTTAGGGTTTATAGGGTTTAGGGTTTAGGGTTTCGGCTCTCACACTCGGACAATCCAGGTTTAGGGTTTAGGGTTTAGGGTTTGGTTTAGGGTTTAGGGCCCTTCCTTGCCATAAGGGCTCCTCTAGCTTCTTTTGTTGCAAGGGTTCCTATATTATATAGGGCTCCTCTAGTTTTTGTTGTAAGGACTCCTATATTAAAAGGGTTCGTCTAATTGTTCTTATAACTGGAACGGCATTGAGAAGACTGCAGGTCGTGAAGTTCCGGGCACACTGCTGCCTTCATGGAGTCGTGTTCGCTGCGTTGCGCTGTGTATGCAGGAAAGGTCGATTTCAGAAATTTGATCTTCAACATTGGACTTTGCCTTTGCTGAGTGCGAAGGAACAATCGAGAGGTGGCTTTAAACTCTCACACCTCGGACGATCCAGGCGTGGTCTCAGGCGTAGTGGGAGACCAAAACAAATTAGCTGTTTGGCGACTGAGCGTTTTGAGCGCGTGAAAGTTCTTCGCAGGTTTCCTTGAACTGGCTCCGATAGAAGTATACGCCGTCGTTGGGCGTTTAACTGGGTGAAACAGGCTTCAGCAGCTGTAGAGCCTCCAAATCTCGTTCTGCAAATATCTGCTGGCATGCCTTGAGAAAGCCTTCAGTTGCTGCTCTGCTTCGGCATAGGTTCGTCTGGGATCGTCATCAACTCGCCACAGGAGCTTCAGGTCAGAAAACAATGTCTCCTGGAATTGGGCCTGACCCTCCTCAATTTTGAGGGCTCTGACCAGCAGGGACACCCACTTCTGACGCTGAGGCTTCGTCAGTGCACGCAGAGTCTCATCAAGATGCCCTGCGCACTGCATTGCCTGCTCCAAGGCCTCTTTGCTGATTTTGGTGGCCTCCGGTAGCAGGTCTTCCATCTGCTCAAGCATGGCTTCGGCGATCATTTGCTGCACATACGGAAGGCCACCACACCCATGGTTGCCAACAACAAAGTGAGCATGAGTCCTCACAGAAACATCCACGTCGCAGCAGTGCACGAAGAGAGCTCGAAGGTTCGCGCTGACGATGTCGCGGACATCACTTTCTGGGAAATGGATCTTCTCCGCGCTTGCCAGCCTCATGCACCACCAGCGGCCTGGGAAGCAAAATGCATTCGGTGATTTGAGTTGCTTTTCCGTGCATCATGCTCGTAACCGGCCAAGAGACACTCGAAGAACTTCCGTTGCCCGCCATCCTCTGCCGTTTCGTCCTCGAAGGCGTCGGGATCTCGAGTAGCTTGCTTCCATTGTGCAGAAAATTCGACAATTGCCTCGGACCTGCGCATTGTCACTCGTGTGCACGACTCTTTGTGTGTCGCATGGGAGCTGCACACCAAACCGCGCCTGTCCAACCTGCCCATGTCGGACAGGTGCTGTATCAAGACCTCAGGTTGCGCGATAGCGCACTTCCTGCTTCTATGCAATGGATAACACACGGGCTTGGCAAAGGTAGAACTGGACAAAGCTCCCTGCCCTGGGACTTCTCGTCTCGCAGGAACTCCATGAGGTCATCCACCTTCGGGCAGGTCCAGGTGCCCCATTTTCGGGTTCTCCTACTTGAGGATGAAGCCATTTCGCTAGTCTTACAGACAGGGCGCAGAAAGGTACGGCAAGAGATTGAGCCTCAAGACTTGCTTGCTCGAGGAGCCCATTTCATGTGCTCATCCTGCATTCTATGTTGGATGCCAAGTTGCAACACTTCCTGTGGAAGCTCGAACGGGCCAAAGACCTGGACAGCGTCTCTGGGCTTCCAAGCATCCCGAAAGGCCGGGCGTTCACGGACATTCTCGCGGGGCCTCAGCCTTTTGCATCAAACGACCCAGTCTCCAACTCCAAGACCTCGCTCGAAGCATTGCCGTGGTTGGAGGGTCTGGGACCTTGTTCTAAAGCCATTGCAGCAGAAAGGAATCGTACCTTTGGTTCAGGTGTGAGCTCGCTTGTCTGCTCCGTTTGTCGCATCTGTGTCCTGCGCCTGCATGTGCCTGACACTTGCCACTAAGGTGCCACGCTTCAGATTGCAATGCGCGGCCACGGCAGCCTGCTGCCGTGGTGGGCATTGCCACGGAAAACAGTGAGCACTGGTCTCAGAGCTTACGATGTGGTTTGACTCTTCCAGTGGTTTGTAACCAGATGCTAGCCTTGGCTCGTGGCAAACTGCGACATCAGATGTCTTTGACATGGGACAGTTTTGGCCTGAGGTCACTGAATAGTTTTCCTCCGGCGACACCGACATATGCAAGCCTGGGTCTGCAGCCGCTTGAGCTTATTGTCACCTTCTCACATCCCAACGTTAGGCCGTTAGGCATGCGCCTATCGATATTCGAGGCAAAATCCAGGCGAGGGGAATGCAACAAAAGTTCAGGCTAGCAAACAACTGCAGCAGACCGCCTGAACGAGGCATCGCCTGCCCCATCCACCTGCTCAGATAGCTCCAGCGCCAACTTCCGCACGAAAAGGAGCTGGACAGAGTGGGGGAATTGTCTCAGACATCTCAGAACACAAGCCGAACCATCACTGCATCGTGGTCTTGCAAAGCAGTGCTCACTTGCGCCAGGCCACGCCCAAGTTTCCAGCTGCTGCAAGACGCTGGAGCGATGGCACATCTCCGACGTCTTGCACATCTTGTGGAAACGGATGCTTTGCTAGAGTTTGCTAGGCTGCAGGTGACAGCATGAACATGTGGTATGATAGTAATGATTAATGCAAGAATACCATCTACGAAAGCGCAGATCTTTTGCTTGACCAGCCTGGCTATGTGACAATGAGGTGAGCCGGCTGCGGCCGTCAACATGCTCTCAGGCATCTCTTCATGCCGCCACGGCGACCTCGCATACTCCCTGCTGCTGGCTGTCGGCGACATGCCGCTGACATCCAGCCCAGCCATAGTAGCTCTGGAGCAGGCCACAAGTTCGCCCCAACCAGAGCAGCGTAGTGTCAGACTGGCAGCCACCCTGAAGCCTAAACTGCAAGCCCCCCAAATATTATGGCGGGGTGTCCGAAAATAGGGGACCCTAATACAGAACCCCAAATAGTAGGGTCCTTATTGTAAGGGCTCCAAAGTAAGGTGCCCCCTTCTTCTCCGGAAACTCCCACATCTGGAGCGCAAAGGGCCGATCTTATCTGAACGTGGCGGGGTTAAGGTCGCCGAGTTTGCCTATTAAGGAGTTTAAACTCCGCTGGATCAAAATACAGACAGAGTGACGGATTCTGCCTTTTTTTGAATGGCCTCTACCCCGTGCGGTATCCGTCTAAAACCCGTATATCACCATGATAGAACCCGTGCATTTTTTGTATAACCCCCCCGCACTTGGAAGCACAGGTCCAGGCCTTCGCGGCTTCCCGGCAAAGGCGGCCGCAAAGGACGGGCCAGAGCTTTTCTGCTGCTCAGGCATCCTCCCAGGTGCGCATGCACAGGGCCTGCGGGTTCTATGTAGGTGCATCCTAAATCTAGACGAACTCCTGCCACATTTCCGCCGGGACTGCCGTGCACTGCGTCCGAGTTGAAAGGAATCGTTTCGGAAGTAGGGTTCCCACGCGGACAGATGGTGACGGTGGATCTGATGTCGCCGTTTCTAGATGTGATAATTCCGTCGTCATTGCCCCTGCTGGTGCGTTCCCATCATGCAGGCCAAGCCTTGGCGTGCTGGCAGCTGCCTCCTGATTTCCAGCCTTCGCGAAGGGTGATCGCAGAAGTTTGGGGCAGTCGAGATGTCGAAGCTGGAACAGTCCCTCCACATGAGCAGGAGTCATGATTAAAAGATGACCCGTTATGGCATCTAGCACACTATATAGAATTGCAGCAAGGATATGCCCCGTTCTCTTTGGGACGGGATACCCGAACTCAGGCCATGCGGCAACACAGGAATAATTCCGCTTGCTGGGAAACTCATGCAATCCCAGGCCCCACAGCAGATGTTGAGTGTCCGATGCTCTACCCTTTCAACATTCATCCTCAAGGAAGTGTAAGTGTTACCCCCCATAAACCCGAAGCCCGGGGGTCTGAAAACCCTGGACTTCCTCTCTCCTTCTCCTACCTTCCCGATTCGCAACATTTGCGAAGCCCCGGAACGGCCAGGATACAGGGTTGTATGGTTTTTGGTCGCGGTGCTTGCTGCCATCATGTGCCATTACCGGATTTCGGAAAAGCGCCGCTGCCTAAAACTTGCTTAAAGCTTGCTCACCCCTCTGCCTCGGGTGTGGCACGTTTCGTGCCCCGCTCCGAAGGGCCCTTCGCTAGCTCTTCCTCGAGAAGGGACCTCGATGGCATCTAGGCATCTATTCCCAATCACTGCTTCAACCCGAAGGTCTGATCCCCTGCTTTGACCCAAAAGCTCACTCATGCCTGAATCTGCCATATGCGATTCTGGGGCACATGTAAGCGTCCAGAGAGTCCTCACCACGCTGCACGGCAGCATCCACGGCCTCCTTGCGGACCTCCTGCAGAGGGTTTGCTTAGGCCTTACGGTTTGAGGGTTTAGGGTCTGCGGGGTTTGAGAGGATGGGAATTAGAACCCATGACTTGCAATGACAGGGATCAGCCCGAGACCAGCAAGCACAGACCACCCAAATCTCTCATGAAGTCCTCGAGCTGGCTACGTGAAGCTGCACACGACATACTCGATATACTCGTAGAGAACCGTCAGAACCAAACCTAAAACCGACAAAAAGTCTGCGACACGTCCTGTTCGGGATTGCTACCAACCTCGCTTGACCACTCTTTGCCTCCACATAGGAGCTTACAAAAGCTGTAGAATTCCGTCATTCGCAAACCAACCTCAAAGGTTCGAGGCTGTCCTCTGCCTCCCGAGCTCGTAATCGCCTGACAGACCAGCTGTTATGTTACTTAGCTTCGGGGGTATAGGGTGGTGGGATGCTCTCGTAGAGCCGAAGCCACGGATGCGGCGAGAAAGCATGCCCCGGCCCCCGAGTGACCAACTAGGGCTCAAGCTTCGCAACTTCCGTTCCACAAGGGTGCACTCTCCGCACATTGAGACGCGAATTCTGTTTGGAATTGCCACTGCCATAGATGTTGGGTGCCGAACTCATGGGTATCGAAAAAACCGCCCGGGTTCTGCTGCGCGGCCGAGGCACTGTTCGAATTCCGAAAAGCCAGCGTCCCACCAAGACTTGCCGCCTGCCAACAGGGCGCAGTGCTGCTCTGCTGCTTGGAGTCTCGGACTTGGACCTGTGAGGTCGCAGGGAACGACACACATGTCAGAGATGTCAGAGCCAAGGGAAATGATGATAAGCCTCAGCATCCTGCAGCGTCACCCCGGAAACCTCCGCAGTTCGCTCCTCCATTTGACAAAATGACTTTCGAGTCTGTATCCGGATCTCACTGAGCCTCTCGGCCCGCGCTCATCCACCTCTTCTTCGAACCTGAGATACTTTGGGATGCGTGTCGACGGGGACCTAGGAAGAAGGATCCGACTACTTTAGGGTCTGCACGAACCTCTCTCGTCCCAGAAACTGAATCCGACCAACCCTCGCCTCGCCCAGCCCCTCAGCCCGCGAAGAAACGACGACACACCGTCAAGTCGATCCGACACGTAGAGATTCAGTCTGGGGTGGAGGCGGCTTGGGGCTTCAGAGCTTTTCGCTTCACACTCGAACACGGTTCGAAGAGTCGGCAAAGTGAGAATGCACATGGAAGGCTCATCCTGGCACCCCACAACATCACGGAAAATCAACCCATATCAAGCCCATAGAGAGCCGTGGTCTGGGCGAGCAGAGGTTCAGTGCACTTACACAGCACTTAGACCTATTGTAGCGTAGGCGGCGGCTATGGTAGGCCCAAACCTCACAAAACCCCAAACCCACAAAACGCACACACACACACCGACACCAAAAACCCGAAAGAACCCTGGGAAGAATGTCCAGGAGCTCGCGGCCGCAGCCCTGCTCGCCGAAGGGTTCGGCCCAGCAACCTGCCAATGCCCGACCGTAGTATAATATACTAGAACATACTATAATATACTACCACATACTATAACATACTATAACATCACAGGAGTTTAGGACTTTAGCGCTTCAGGGCTCGGGGTTTTGTTTGCCTCCCACCTAGCTAGGACGAGCCCGCATTGCAGGGGATTTAGATTTCAGGGTTTAGGGGCTTAGTCCTGTTTCAGGGCCTCTTTTCTGATTGCCCAGAAAGTAGGTGTGGAGTTTTTAGCTACATGACTTTTAGGGCCCGGGATCGCCCCGTCTCTGTGCCATCGCTCAGTAGGCCGAGGCACCCCAAGAGCACTAAACCCCCAGTTGACGGGAATTGCCCGGCAAAGCCCCAAACCCAACGAAACCTAAACAACCCACAAGCGCTTCCCAAGCAAAGCCTGGAGGGGCAGGCTTGTCTGGACGGTCGTAGCCCCCACCACGCTGGTAGGGAGGCCCTGGTTTGGAGGAGTAGCCAGGGGCTACTGTGGCCCTTGATGAAGGAGCATTCCATGAATCGAACTCACAACAAGTTTCCTCAATAAGAGATACCAGATTGTGGCGAATGCGGGGTAGCTCCTTCAGAGGTCTCCGCTGGGCCTGACTTCGACCATGCCGGCCCAGAAACCCTTTCCATGACCAGGCGAGGCTCCGAAGCCGCACTACTCACAACTCAGGTGGCATTTACGTTTCTGGGTTTGGGACATGATTCGACGTGGGGTTGAAAGCTTTCCCAGGCATCCTGGCTGCGGGATTTAAGGCTCAGGCCTTGGGGCTTCCATGGGGCCTGGAGCTCTGATTGAAGCCGAGTCATCCTTCCCCCAAGCTGAGCCTGGGAGGGATGAACGACCCTCCTGACCAACCTCGAACCTCCCGAAATCTCACTGAGCATCTCGGGAAGCTCACGGGTCCTTGTCACAGTGTGCTATACATGCTTGAATTGGGTTTAGCAAGCCCAAGATTGACGCAGTGAAATTGCCTGTAACTGCCCAAGAATCTTCAAGTGGTCCCGGAACCCTGAAAACTTCTTATAGAACCATCAGAGCCATTCTATCAAAAACCAGAAGCTTCTTGTGCCTGGCCAGTCTCTTCGGCCCCCTCGTGACCGGGACCGGTCCTGCAAATTTCGCTGTCAGGCTTCACAATTATACATATAAGGTGTGAACAATATAGATATCTGTACTGGTTGTTGATGATTCACTGCCCATGGTAGTACATCTTCAACTGATTCAACTGTATATGTGGCGATACTAGGGGGTCGGACTGTTCTGCCTGGAGCCTCCAAACCGCAGAATCGGTCCAGCTGCTCTTGCTGTCCATCTGGCCCGCTGAGGGAGTCGAAGGCCTCCAAGGCATTCGTGTCCGCCGGAAGGAATGGGCACACAGTGTCCATCACCCAACTCGAAGTAGGACATCCCAACATTAATGAACCGATTGGCCTGCAACATGTATGACACTCAGAGGGAGAAACCGAAGGCATGTGGCACGTACGACACAAGTTCCAACTCGACAGAGAATGCACAAGCTCAACAAGCCGCGCGGAGGTTCGTGATCGTACTTGGGCATTCTCGGTTGGTTCTGAGAACAACTTTTTGAGAACAACTGTTTTCTGACAGTCTGCGGCAACCTTGCGCGGCGATACCAACTCCAAATGAAGTCACAAGCGAGGCAGAACAAGACTTCCAATCATAATGCGAGCACTGATCAAGTAGGACCGATCTATGTCTTTGGCTTAGCCACAGGACGCGCCGCCTCAGAGAGCCTTTGAAAGGCCAGCTTTGCATCTGGGTGTGTGCACTTGTCCTTTGCTGGTGCACGTCCAAATGAGGTGGTCAAGGGCGTTTGCACGCAATCCGGGATCTACTTCCTCAGCAGAAACAAAAATCTTCCAGCAATGGCATGACATCATTTTCCTGATTGCCTCTCTGATATTTTGGCTAAGGGTTCGAATTCAGCAAAGCCACAGGGTGAATGAGCAGCGCGGCTGTGCGGTAGGCTCTGCGGACGACAACCGCCTGAAGCACGGGTCCAGCTTGTGCATTCACAACTATTTTGGTCGCTGAGGGGAGTCACCTTGAATTCAGACGTGAGCGGAGCTCGCGACCAACCAGTTCCCCAAAACGCCCTAAGCACACATTTACCACCGGCCCCAAACGCCAAACCCCGGCCAAACCCCTAAACCACCCCAAATCACCGGCAACCCTTAACTCACACTATACCCCTGTAAAGCCCCAAACCTCTAAAACCCCCAACCCTAAACCCCGACACCTCGCAGACCGCAGCCGGGAGGCCTGCTCAGTCCAGACTGTCAGCTCTACGGGGGTCATCGGTTTAGGGCTTAGGTTTAGGGTTTTAGGTTGGGGATACCTCAAGAAAAGGGGTCCTCCTAGCTCGTATGCATGTTAGATCAGGGTCGACGGTTGTCTGTATTTGCCTCCCCTGTCTAGGACTGTGTTTTACTTGCCTCTCTAGGATTATGTTTGGGCCTAGGTTTTTGGGTACGAGCGAAAAATAGAAGCAAACAACCAACACACGAACAAACAAAAAGACGTGCCGGAGACGCGCATGTTGCTGGGTCCGTTGGTCGTTTGGTTTTTCGTTCGGTTTTCCAGGAAAAACTGCCCGGCCAAAGCCAAGCTCCCCATGCCAGAAAACGTACTCGTGTAGTTTGTGATTGTGTGCGTTCCTGCACTTCCTGTTTGATTTTTGTTACTTGATAAATCCGTTGTGATATTTCCGGGGCTCTGGCCCCTATGTTGCAATACCCGAAACAACCCGTCCGGGATCCTTGGTTTGAACCCTGAACGGAACGAACCCGAATGTAGGGGCCTTGATAATTAGAACTGGGTTTTGGGGGCTCCTCATACTGAGTATAGTATAATATACACCCAAACCCTCTTGTCATTATTAAGGCCCCTCTATTATCCCTCGGGTCTTTTTTTTCAGCAAGGGCTTTGGGCGTGTGCCGGCAAGCTGGAAAGCCCTAAGCCATTTTAAACTCCTAGCCCTAAACCCCCATGGAACCCTCTTCTTCCTCCCTGTTTGAAACTGGGCTTTGCTGGCTGCCTCCTAGTCCTAACCCCATGTAAACCTAAACCCGTTGAAGAAACCCTACAGTGTTCCTCCTGAGGAGACCTGTGGGTAGTTCTCTAAATCAGGGTCCCCTCTTAGGTCCCTAATATAGTACGGCACCCTTATAAAAGGAACCCCAAAATCGACCTAATTTAGAAAAACTACCCCTGTTCCTAGGCCCCAACAGCTTTCCAAGCTCCGCCACGCGGCCCAACCGCTCAAAGGCCGATGCTTTGGGCCGCAGCGCGCGGCGGATGGCCTCCGGAGCTCCCAGGAGAAGCAAGGCTTTTTGGGGTACGATTTTTGAAGTTGCTAAACGGCCAGGGCTTATACTCCAGGGCCTGCAGGGTTTTTGGGAGTTGTTTTGATCCTATGAGGTATCAAATGCTACTCTGAGGGCATCTTTGGCGGCGATGAAGGGAGCATGGTGGTCTCGGCGCTCACACTCGGTTTTTGGTTTAGGGCTGGCTTTGTTAACGTCGCCATGCTGGCAGAACCGAGCACACCCTCACTTGTCGAGAGAACATGCTGAGGGTTTACGTAGGGTGCAGGGCTTGGGGCCTCGGGTTTAGTCTATAAAGGTTTTGCGGGTTGAGGAAGCACCGAGGTCTCGGGTCAAAATCCCCACTACTTCTCTATGAACACCTGAGCGTGCAACTCTCCAATACCCCAAGCTACTCCAAGCCCGAACCATGACAATTGATCATGGGGAGCCGTATGTCTGACTGCCCCATCATCCAGCAGCTGTCCCAAAGCCCAAAACCACAAACCCTGAGTCCATCAGCCACGCCCACTGCACCTCCGCGACCTCCCCGGCGGGTGTTGCCGCCATGGCGCGGCGAAGTTCCCAACAAGGGTTTGCGGGATAGGGAGATTGGAGTTGAGGGTCTTGGTGTCGAGAGTCTGGGGCCTGGGGCTATTCAGTTGTGGTTTCTGGTGTGTTCTTATGCTCGAATTTTCGAGCATAGGGGTGACTGGTGAAGGTTTGGCTGCTTGCATTTGGAGATGAATTCGAGAAAATTGACGTAATTCCCTTTCTATGATCTATATATTTTTTGTTTATGTACTCTGTCGTGCCCTGCAAACTCCCAAGGTCCCCCAATCCTCAAACTCACACGACCGAGGCCCTGCGAAGCGAAACATACAACTCCGCCTACTTGTCGGCTCCGCTCCGCGCATTGAGGATTTGAGGTGATGGATCTTCTGACACTTGAAGAGGTCTCCAGACGGGGTGGAGGAGGCCTCGAGTTTCGATGTTCGGAGAGCTCAGAGAGGGGGGGCATACGGTTCCTACCTGTAACATGTTCATGTTTGGGCCTGGCAAAAACCGGCGGACCCAGTCCAGAGGCCAACTTGTCCGGGTGTAAGCTTGGTCAAGCAAGCTTCTGGTATATGGCTGCTTCCGCATACTATCGTCCATCCTCCTAGTCATAGGTACGAACTTGGACAATGGCCCTCTTGCTATGCTGCACTCGCTATGCAACTCCCGCGTCAAAAGAAAGCTCGGATGGAAGTCCCGTCCTTCGTCTCCACGACGGCCTCCCCAGATGAAGCATGGTAGATGTGGCGGTGGCTTTGGCCAGAACCGTAAGAATGACAAAAGCGAGAATGGCGGCAACGGAAAACACATGTCTACAGCAAGGGCAAGACGACCAAATCATGAGACGCCTCGACGTAGAACGAGCACAAAGACTCATGAACATTCCTACAGCTGCAACCACAGCCCCCCCATGCGTGGCTTCGGACAACTCATCGACATCTTTTTTTCGTATTTGAGGGCTTGGGCATCAGACTCCCATGATTCCGTTGGACAAGCCTGGCTTGACGGCATGGAACTAGTGTAGGTAACCTTTGGGATGTCAGGATCTATGGCTGTGTTGGTTTCACTCGCACAAGCTTCAAGTTCTGTCGGTAAGCCCAAACCTCAAGCGATGCCTCATCGCTCAACTCTATCTGGCTGTAGGCCTGCAGGACGCTCAGAGCGAAGGGAATCTTTCAGCTTCGGATATGGGTATCGTCGCTTCGTGCCGACCCTCCTGTCCCTCCTGTGGTCTTTGCAGGCTCGTACAACATCTTTCGCTCCTCGTTTTTTTTTTCAGGCTCAGGCTCCGGCTGCAACTTTCACGCTCACATCATGTGGTAATGTCGTACTGGTGTTCGAACCACAAACGGACTTCTCTCCTCCCTGGCTCTCTCGCTCCCTCTGCTCCCGCCATCCCTCCCTCTGTCCATTACTCCTTCCCTTCTCTCTGGCTCTTGTTGCTGCCTTTTCTCTTTCTTTCCACAGATCGAGGGCGAAGGAGCTGCCTCCCCTTGCGGGGACATGTCAGGTCCGCCCCGTTAAGGCGCACAAGCAGAGTGAAAACAACTTGCCCAAGCCTGCTCACCCCTGAAGCACAAAACACTAGAGCAACAAGGTACAACCTCACTGCAGGCAGTCGCTGAGTTCTCTGGCTTGCTTGCTTGCTTGCTTGGGATATGGGCTCCCCAAAAGAACTCTTCTTCTGCCACGGGGCTCAATTAGGAACATACGGGTTAAAACACATCAGTGTTCACAGGAGTGTTCATTCTAAAACACGCTTTCTGATGAGAAGGCAAACAAAGCATCTCTGCTTTCGGTCGCCCTGGTAAGGCCCTGCTCCCAAAGAAAACCCCATGTACCGAGCCAGCGGCCTGGATCTCGACGCCCGAGAGGTCCGAAAGGTTGTAGCAACACACCAACATGGCTCGCAGATGCAATGGAACCACTTCACTCAGCAAAGTAATCTGGCTTGGCTCAATGACTTCACGGCTCCTAGTCCTCATGCGCAGACTACAAGATTAACAACCAAAACCTGGAAGATGTCACAGTTGGCGGGGCTTCTGCAGGGGTTCCGTGAGGGTTCTATGAGGGCCTGTGTCTCTCTCAAAGCTTCGGAAATCTGCTGGCTCTGATGACTCTGATGGGCTTCTACAGGGGCTGGAGCCCCCAAGTCCTCGGCCCTACACCGACCACCCTGCCTCGAAATCCTGCCGAGCCCTAAGAAGAGGCGGCCGGTAGCTCGGACTTAGGTCTCTGTTTATGACTCTTGTCCTGCAGGGTGTAGGGCTTTCAGGGTTTCGGCGCCAACGCCAGGCGAGGTTCTTGGTGCGTGGTCGATTGGAGGTGAGATGTAACAGATGCGAAGTCATCCCACTTGAACTGAACATGTGTGCTGAGAAAGCAAGAGGCAGGGTTCATGTAACGATACAAAGGCCAAGCATTCGTTTTGGGTTGACGTGGTTTTGGGTTGACGTGTTTTTGGGTGTGGAGGCATCGATGCTTCGGGTTTCCATGCGCTTGGCACGCTCCAACCCCAACCTTGCACCCTGTACTAGCACAGACAGCCAACCAGCCAGACAGGTGTAGCGGGTATGCAGTTTTTTCCCCACAACCGATGACCTGTGGCCTATGATCAGTCCATATCAGTCCCATCAAAACCATTCATTCGATGTGCAACCCAGTCACAAGCACTCAGCACGGGCCCTGAACCTGCAGCACGACTGCTCCTTCAATTCAAATTCCGTGGCCACTACTTCTACAACACCGGGAATGGCATTTACCCTTCTCCCCGAAGCCCTACGGAGGGGGATCTTGCCTCCAGTCCCTGCATGCTGAGGCTGCAGCTGAGGCGAAGATCCTCGAGGTCCTTGGAAAGCACCATCAGCAAACCGCACGTGCAGCGGTTTTAAGTATGTTGGTTGGGATATGCTGGGCTCTCTCTAGGGCTGAGGCTCTAAATTCCACAGGAAAAAAGGTGTCCACAAAGCACTCCATCGCCAGCCTCAAGAAATCTTGAAAGCCAAAACCCACATCCTCTTATGGCTCCGTCGCCCTGGCAGACATGCAGCTAATAATTACTAGTGATACCACTTCACATGCTGTTGCTTCCTCTTCCTCCTATTTCGGTGCCACCTCCACCTTCAATACGAATGGTATCCTCAATACAGGCCTGTCTCGCCTGCCCTTTTTTGATCAGGGCTTGTGCAATCGCCTGAATGTCTCAGCATACGGGAGGTGTCTGCCCTGAAACCCTAAACTACTTCACGGCTTCAGGAGAAAACCCTTCGATTCCTAAAGACCTCACAAGAAGCCCGACAAACTCGAAACCTGCACCCCAACACAGTAAGCCGCAAGCCTAGAGTAGGAGATGCTCCTTTCTCCGTTCCCGCGGGGAAATCGTTTTTGAAGGCCCGGCTCTCTGTATACTGTACATCGGGCTAGGCCTCGGCTCTGAGCCCAGAAACCTTCGAATCCCACAGGTCGGGAAAAGCAATGCACGGCTTATCGCTTCGGGCGAACACCCAGAAAAATGTCCAAGGTCTACATGGGCATGTTAGGGCTACCCTTTGCACCGTGTAAAGCCCTTACTTGGGGCTACCCTGAACCGTAGAGCCACGCCCTACTTCGCCCTTCCCCTTGGTTTCTTCTTCGACGTCGGCGGCGGGGCAGCTGCCGTCGCAGCCGCCGGAGCAGAAGCCTCTGCCAAGCGAGCTTTGGTCACCGGCGCTGCCTCCGAGGATCTGAAAAGGTTGGTTGGGTTTTGCCGGTGCTGTGGGTGAGTTGGGTTGAAGAGCTTCGCGCTTGGAGGAGACGGATTCGCGGTAGAGCATGGTCCAAAGTTTTGAGCCATGGCCTGGAATATGCTCCGCACGTTGCAAGCTCTGCTGCAGCAGATGTTACACCAAAACGTACGCATGCAGCTCCCCCTTCAAGGCACCCAGCAAACCCCTGTGCACGCCCCACCCGGCCGGATCACGAGGACCCCCGACTCGGTAGCACTTTCAGAAAATTGAAATACCTGATTGCCTGATTGCTCATAAGGATCATCTCAGTCCTGACATTCCCGAATTCTTGAGAGCAAATGCACTTCGGGGAGGGCCTTCGGGGGTCGGCTCTCCCGCAAGCGTGTCGCCAGAGCCCCCGCTGCCTTCACTTCCAGGTACGGCGCGAGGACCTCCTGGGTTTCGGGGAGGCACGAAACAATCTGAAACCGTCTGCCACAAATCGAAAAAAATCTACCCAAAAGTGCCCATCCCAAATCCTAAACCTGAAACAGCTGCTGATCCCCAACCCCTCAGCCAGGCAAGCGGCCCTGATCTTCAGGACGAAAGCTGCCCGAGAGTCCTGTTTAAGGCAACGCACGCTTTGCGCAATGGCCCGCACCGAATTTTATTGCGAAGGCCAAACTACTCGCACGGTCCCACACAGCAGGGCTTGTTTTCTTGCGTTGATTCGGGACGTGTCAAATTCATCCAACGACAGTTTCAGCACAGTGGTTGAACTATGCATCTTAGGACGAAAGGAAACATGCCGCCGGATGGTCGGCCCCGCCGCAATCATCGTCGCGACTGAGGCTGGGGAGGCGAAATCAATGCAGATGCTGTCCAGCGGTGCAAGGTTTGACACCAGTGTCAGGGTGCCGTATGAATTTATCCAGAGCCTTTCTTTGCCTGGAGGCTGGAACATGAAACTACAAAATCCACATGGAGACTCCTGGCCAAAGCAAGGACACCTGCTCCTCTGTACTGGGGCAGCGATACAC
>CAJNDV010031742.1:649-35175 GCA_905221635.1 Symbiodinium sp. CCMP2456
CCCCCCAAAAAAAAAAAAACTATTCTAACTATTAAGGGCCCCTATATTAGTCTCCCCCCAAACCTATTCTAATCATTAAGGCCCCTAAAATAGTCTAAGATACTAAGAGTCAGCCTGTGACCTGAAGCCTCTGGATTGACCTGATGCCAAGATCGTGCGGGACTGGAGCCTTCACCGAAGGCACCGCTCTTTCGGTTTAGGGTTTAGGGTTCAGGGTTCAGGGCTTAGCGTTTAGGGTTCAGGGTTTACGGTTTAGGGTTTAGGGTTCAGGGTTTAGGGTTCAGGTTTTCGGGTTTAGGGTTTCGGGTTCAGAGCGATACTACGGAGGGTGGACAGTAAGTAAGCTATTTTTGTATGTAGTTTTATTCACGATATCCCCAGTTACCCTAGTTCATGGCTACAACGTCCCCTGAGCCTCTAAGAAGGGCCTATAAGCGAAAAGCACAACCAAGGGTTTAGGGATGAATTGGGGTTCAGGGTTGCTTGCTTGCATAGGCAACCTAATTTGACAGCAGAGTTCAAGGCTCGGGGTTCATGAGTGAGTAATAGTAGACGCAAAGCTGCCTCCCATCCGATCGAAGCACTTCTGATGGTATAATTACCTATAGTCTCCATTGTACTCGTAGTTCCTTTGTTTTGGTTTAACCATGTATATATTAAGGATTCTATAAGGTATCCCCCAAAAGGAATTACAATGGAGACTATAGGTAGGTTGCATCGCATATCCAGCAACCTGGTTTTTCTGGGCCCCCCAAGTCCCCTGAAGCAGCCCGGGGCCCTACCAGACCTAAGGCTTTATGAGGCTTAAAGGCGGGAAACGCATTTAAGCCTCCAGGGCCAACTCCCAAACTATCAACCCGACGCCCTCAACCCTGAAACCCCCTCAAAACTCCGTGTTGAGACCCTCAGTCGAAAAGTTTCCCAACAGGTTCAGGGTCTTGCAGCGCTTCAAGTCCCCACCTCTCGAGGCCTTGATCGCAAAAAACGCCCAACCCCTGAACCCCAAATCTCGAAACCCCGAGCAATACACTCCAAGCCACGCTATGTAAGGCTTTAGTCCCAAAACCCCGGCCCATAAACCCTTAAACCAAAATCCCCAATCCCTAGATCAAAGAAGAGCCCAGACTCTAGCTTAGGCTTAGACCCTTCAACCAGAATCCCTAAACCCCGGACCAAAAAAGAATCCAAAACCCAAGCCGTGCCTACATCCGCCTTCAACCCTAAACCCGCCAGGAAGAGCCCACTTCCGCTTGGGCCGCGGCTGAGATGAGGGCCGAGCTTTGCTCAGGCTCGGCGTAGGGCCGCGCGGGGGTGCTGTTTTTAGGGATTTAGGGGATCAGCTGTCGGGGTTGTGGGTGTTTAGGGGTGGGGTTTAGGTTTCAGGGCTTCTAGGATCCAACATTGGGGCCTCAATAATTAGACTAGGGTCTTCGAGCATGTTTTGCTCTACCTACAACAATAAGGCACCCCAAAGAACAAGGTTGGTAATCATTCAGTTCCCTAGGATTTGGGTGGTTCTCTAAATTAGCGTCCCTCTTTGAGTCCACAAAATAGTACAGCACCCTTATAAAACATGACCCTAAAAGGGAGTTTTGAGAACTACCCATTTAGGGGGTCGGGGACCCTGGGCATCTACAGTTTGGAGGCTTCCGGGGTCCGGGGTTCACGCGGCAGGTGTTCAGAGCTTCTAAGGTTTTGGGGGTTTAGGATTCCCCTTTCGGCATTGAAAGTGTGCTGTGGTTCTTCACGGGTTCAGGGGTCAGGGGTTTGCGGTGTTGGGCTTCTGAGGGTTTGTATAAGGTAGGAGGGCGTTCAAGCGGAGGGTCTAGTTTTTCGAGATGTTGTGTATCTTATGTGTGTTGTGTTTTTGTTGCATGGGGCCTGGCACCCAATAGCTCGATGCAAAAACCGGATCCTGCCAGGTCCCGGGCCAAGGAAGTCAACGAATGAAGGTTTAGGACCAAGCGCTTGCATGGATTTTTTGGGGAGTCCCTAAACCCCTAAACGGCCCTAGACCCTAAAACCCTAAACCCTAATCCCTACACCCTAAACCCTAATCCCTAAACCCTAAACCCGGAATTCGGGCTTCAGAGGTCTTGTAGTGGTGAGGCTTTACAGGGTTTGGGCTCCTGGAGTTCCGGGCTTCGGTTTTTGAGGCTTGCGGTCTATAGGGGTTTAGGGTTTAGGGTTTTAGGGTTTAGGGTTTTAGGCTGTTAGGGTTTTAGGGTTTAGGGTTTAGGGCCTAGAGAAGATGGTCCCCAAAAGACCAGGCTTCTTATGGCTTTGCGGGGCCTAGCTAAGTTTTAGTCGTATATCTGGGCCCTCGGCTCTTGGGTATAACATATACACCGCAACCTTTTTCTGAATATGGAGTCTCCTGAAGTTTAGGGGTTTAGGGTTTAAGGCCAAAAAGGTCTCCTGCAAGACAGGTCCCTTCGCATCTGCCCCTATACTTGGACAAAGCATGCAGCTGCATCCTCGGTCGGGAAGAACTTCGCTGTCAGGAGTTTGGGAGTTTCGGGTTTTGGAGTTGGGAGTTGGTCTAGTGAAGGTTCCAGGCGTCATAGAGTGGAGGGCGTAGGGGCATTCTTCAAGACTTGCACAATATTTATTAAAGCCGAAAGAACTCAAGAGGCAAGCCCCAAACACTAAAGCCTACCTTAACCCCCCAGAATAGAACAGAACAGAACCGACTTTGTGTAAAGAGCTGTCCGAACAAATCGTAATGAGGAACCCTGAAACAGTACTTGCGATAGGGTTAAAGGCAATAGTCAGAAAGGGCCATGAAGCCGAAGAACACGAAGACGAAACCCTAAACCCACAACGCTAAGCCGCTACTGTAAACCCTAAACCCTAAAACCCTAATACAGGGGCCTAAATAATTACCTATATTATTCCGGGTTTTTCCTTATTGTACTTATAGTATGATATGCCCCAGGACCCTATTCTAATTATTAAGGCCCCTACATTAGACCCTGAACTGTAAGAGTTCAGACCCAGGATCCCGAACGCTCGTTTGCCAGCCGTGGTTGTTTCGGGCTCGATTCTTGAAATGCCAGGGCTAACAGACCTGAAGCTCTATAGGATAATCTATGATGGTGCATGCTTACTGAACATAAAAACGATGATGATGATGATGATGATGGTTGTGATGATGATGATGATGGTGGTGCTCATGATGATGAAGCCCCTGGCTCACAGGTGAGTGCCCGGGATCTTCGCTTTTCGGGGCTCTTTCTTTTGGTTGGGTGTTCTTTGATGAAATCTATGGATGACGATGCCATGGAGTTCCAAGCTGAGTGCACACCTCATGACCACGGTCGCGGTCCTCTTGATGCTGCTGACCTTTTGCCTAAAGGTCCCCCTCCGCCGGTGCCCATCGTTGGGGTGCCCTCCAGCAATGCTCGAGCACATGACGACCCACAGCCTCCGCCAGATGCTGACGAAGACGACGACGATGACGACGAGCCGGAGCCACGCTGGCCCACGATCCTCGACACTGACGACCGGGGAAGGCAAAACCATGTCAGGATTGCAGGGCCCCACCTGCCCAACGGACGTTTCGCTGAAACCACCAGCGAGTCAGATGAAGCTGACGCCTCGGACAGCGACACCTCTCGAAACTCCTCGACGTGGAGTGCAAACAGTGTGTGCCTGGCAGGCCCAGCGCTTAAGGAGGCCCTCGGCTACTTCCTTGGACAATACCGCATGGAGCTCGCCGCCGTGGTACCAGGTATTACCAGTCGCTCCCAAGGTGGCAGGGTGGGAGCCATGCGACGCCGGCTGGCCAACCAAGACTGGTGGAGGGTACAGCGAACGGCCCGCACCTCTCTCACCGGCGAGCGCCTGCAGCAGTGGACAGATTGGGAATTTGCTCACACTCACCCGCGCCGCCCTCGACGAGGTGATCGTGCCGATGACTGCCACCCCGAAGACGGCGATTGACTTCCTGCTTCGCTGCCTGGGACCGCTGCTGCTGACTCGTCACAGGAGTCACCGTGCTAAACAAACACAGCATCTCAGATCTCTGCATCCCTTCGGCCCTAAGTCCCACCCTAAGCGTAGACCCCAACCTCAAGCCAAGCCACCTCGCAGGATTCCCAACCAAGTGCAGAGTGGTTCCGCCGAGCCATCAGATGCAGGAGCTCGAACCACCTCCATCTTGCGAAACAGCAAAGAGCATAGGTTGCCACCACCCCCAGTAGTCAACCCGACCGCCGCTCTTAAGCAGCTCACTGTGTGCCACTCCGGTCCCAAGTCCGGTGCCTGCCTTACAGCACTTATCGTGTACAGTCTTTTTCATCAGGCAGGTGGGGTGAGGGTTCCTCCTGGTTTCGCGGCAGGAGGAGAACCCGTCGCTGCGGTGGCGGGGAAGCTTCGCGACTCAGTGCCGCCCCGGGCGCCAGCTACCCAGTTCCCTAACATAAATCTCCCAAGATCCACTAAGCGATCCTTTCGTCGAGCCCGCAATCGTGCATATGCATCACCTCTCCAAGGCACTTGGTACAAGGGTAAATATGGCACTCCACTGCTACGCTCGGACAACTTCCGAAGCCCCTCCCCGACATTCCCAGGTCAGTTGCAAAGCGAGTGATGCATCGCTCGACTTCCGACAGGCACCTGCGGCTTCTTTCGTGGAATGCGAGGGATTAACTAGTTCGGTGTATCAAGAATTCCTTGCCTGGAGCGAAACATGTGCTGACCTCGATGTAGTGGTAATCCAGGAATCACACTGGCATGAAACTCCTAACTACTACGCCGGCCCGTGGCTAGCATTACACACGTCGGGCCGCAATGACCCGGACGGCTTCGGCAGGAACACGGGCATCTTATTCCTCTTGAAGCGCAAGACCTTTCAGGACCCCGCTTCTTAGACATCAATCCGGGTCGGCTTGCTTTGGTTCAGGCCACTCACCGAGAAACCCAGCTGCCTATCAGCATAGTTGGTATCTACCAACACGTCTGGCGCACACACTTGACATCTTCTCGCAACAGAGAGCTCCGCCAAACCGTATGGGCCCAGCTTGAAACAGCCCTGCAAAGAGTGCCCAGTCGGCACGCACTGCTGATCTGCGGTGACTTCAATTCTACGTTGACTTGTGAGCCACCTCTTGTGGGCAGCGCCATTCCCAAAAGCTCGTCGCACACGGAAGATGGCCTGCAGGCCCTCCTGTACAAACACTCACTCTGTGCTCTTAACACATGGCACTGCAAGCCACACTGCACCTATCATTCGTCCACAGGACAGACACAAATCGACTATGTGCTTGCGTGCTGCGCCGACACGGGACGCCTTGCCCGCACTGCCTGTCCCGACCACACCTTCCCGGTAGGAGGTGATAGGCTTAGTGGCCATTACCCGGTAAGAGTTCACTACCCGCTACGCCCCTTCTCCCGCCGAAATACTCGCCCCAAGCAGTCACCTGCCTTTGATGCACAAGCTCTTTGCACTGCAGTCCGCTCCCGGGCCCCGTTGGCTCAGGAGCTGCAGCACCGCATCAGCCATCGGCTGCAGGACGTTGACACGTCAGTGCTTTCTTCTGCGCGCCAGCATGTCAACCGAATCCTTTTAGAGGAGACCTGCCTGCTGTTTCCGGCCAAAGCTGCACCGGACAATCGCATCAGCGCTCAGCCTGCCTTTCGCATCACTGCTCGTGCTGTTTGGGGTCTCTACCGTGACCTCAAACACTCAGGTGTGTGCACCTTTCGCAACATCTTCACCAAGTGGCGACTGGCTACCCAGTTTGCCAGAGCCTCAAGGGCGCTCCGCCACAGCAGTCGACAGCTTAAGAAGCAGTTCTTCCTGGATCAGGTGGAGGCCGCCGAGCAGGCAGCACACCGGGGTGATCAACGAGGTTTGCACCTCATCGTTCGTAGGCTGTCCCCGCGTACCCGCCATGCAACTGGCAGGCAGACTTCGTGACGACTCCGGTCGTCTCCTCACCCGTGACGAGGAGCTCGAGGCAATAGTTAAGTACGGTAATGCCACCTTTGCTCGGCACTTCGATGATCGCCCGATACTTCCCCTAACTCAGGATGTCACCATTCCAGCCGCCGACCTGGCTGCAGAGCTGTCAAAGCTCGGGGTTGCCAAGGCAGTTCCCAAGCACATTGCTCCATCAGCAGTCTGGAAGCTTTGTTCATCAGACCTGGGTGAGGTCTTGAGCCGAACTCTGGCTGCACACCTTCGTCGGGGCACCACCGCCTCCTTGGACACAGACTGGAAGGACTGCAGCGTGGTTTGGATACCCAAGCCCAATAAGCCCCCGCAAGGGATCTCCTCCTTGAGGCCCATAGGACTGTCAAGCCCGGCTAGTAAGGCCCTGGCTGGCAGTCTCCGTACACAACTGCTTCAAGCGCTTGCTCCTTGGCTATCTTGCATGCCCCAATTCGCCTACACCAGTAGCAGAGGCACTGCTGATGCCATAGCCAAAGCCCACAGTCACTTTGAGGTGGGCCGCTCATCAGCAGCACCCGCGTCACTCGCTTTCAACAGCAGGCTGGTCACAAGCAGCGCGGCTGCACCGGAGGCGTCAGCCTCTCCTTGGACCTGTCCAAGGCCTTCGATGGAGTCACACGATCCCACATTTACCGGGAAATGCAGCAGCAGGGGGTTGCATCATCCATCATCACGATCGTTCAGCAGCTGCATTATCACGCTAGGTATATCTACCGCGTTGGTGACCATCAGGGCTCCACCCTTACCACCAATGGTATTAAGCAGGGTTGTGTGATAGCGCCTTACCTTTGGAACTTCTTTTCCCTTGCCTTTCTTCTGCTTCTGCGTGATCAGAGGGATCTTGAATGGATTCAGAAAGTGCTATCACTCTTCGCTGACGACGTCTGGGGAGCTTGGGTTATAACCACCTAAAACGGACTTCAAGCAGGCTCTATCGGATATCACGCTTATCCTTGAGACCCTCGAATCTCTTCACATGGTCGTCAACTTTGAGAAGACAGCAATCCTCCTTCACCTCGTTGGCAAGGAGTCCAAGCAACTTCGACGAGATCACACCTTTATGAAGGCAGGGCAACTTCATCTAAAGCTATGCGTGCATGGTCGTGAGCGAGCTATCCCTATCCGGGACCAACACGTCTACCTAGGCACGGTCGTAACCTATCACAATAAGTTAGAGCGCAACATGGAGCATCGCACCAAAGCAGCCCGTGCCAACTACCAGGGCCTCCGCAAGCTGCTGAATGGAGCTCACACCCTTGAGAAAGGGCACCGCATACGCCTTTGGAAGGCCTGCGTCTGCACCAGCGTCATGTACTCTCAACATGTAGTTGGGGTCACTGCCAAAACCCTTAAGAGACTGACAACGGTGCTCACCAAGCATCTGCGTGCCATCCTCAGGGTGCCGGCCCACTTGACGCACGTCACCAATCAGGCTGTGTGGCAGCAAGCTGGGTTACCGCAGCCAGGCTGGACCATCCAGCATGCACTGGCAAGGCACCACTCGGGTTTGCAACAAAAGGCCTTGACCTTCTGGCTGGTCGTCTGGAGGTCTTGCTGCTTGAAGCCGCCCAAACTCTCGCCACAGAGGCGGTGGTTGTGCCAGCAGTTAGCTGTCCACACTGCTCTGAGCAATTCATCTCCGAAAATGCTGTCCGCATTCACTGTAAGCTCAAGCATAGCCAGCTCCCCCCTAGGCTAAACCATCGACCTACTGAATTTGTGCCCGAGCTTCACTCGCAAGCAGGCATGCCAGCTTGCCGCCTATGCAATCGCCAGTTCTTCAGGTGGACACACCTTAAGCTTCACATAGAAACCGGTGCTTGTGCGGCCCTGGGAGGCGACAGCTTGACTCGCGCGCCGCTCTCGGAGGCACACGTGAATGCACCGATCCAGGTCCCACCGACCGCGACACTCGCAGTTTTTGCGGAAGAAAACGTCATGCATCTGCCTTTGATTAAGCGTCAAGCCTTTGTTCCCAGCTTGGGGAATTGGGAGAAGTGGCTGTCGGTACCTGAACTGCATCAGGAGCTCAAGAACCACGGTTCGATCTGTCACATGTGGGTTGCTGACTACCGACACATGAAACAGCACTACAACCGCATACATGGCCCTACTCACCCTACCCTTCTTCCCCGTGCCCTAGACCTCTGCACCTCTTTCAAAAGCCACCTACGGCGAGACAGCTCGTGCATTTGGTGCGGCCATCGTGTCGGCGCCCCAAAACGCCACACACAGCAGTGCACGCCACTTGTGCAGCTCATTCTGGCTGTGCTCCATTGTCAGGATGTACGGGGATCCGATGGACGCCTTTGTCCACGAGGAGGCGGAGATCTTCGCCGGCTTGTGGACCGGGCAGGAGCCTTATCTGGAGGTCGCTCTCAGAAGCGCCAGCGACCGGAGCAACACCGCTGGAACATGCCGTCATCTCAGCGCCTCAACCAGCCGCCTCACCGAGAAGGACCGCCGCCACCCCGGCCGATGCACCATCTCCAGAACCACATCAACCTGCTAGGCCGTGTCGTGCTGCAGCAAGAAGACATCATCAGCCGCCTGCGCAACGACAAGAACTTAATGTTGTTCATGCGCAACGATGCCAACGGCACGCTGGGCACGCTCATGGAAATCTCTCGAGATTGGAAGGCCAAGAAATCCCTGGAACCGGATCAGCTCAAGTCGCCACTCCGCACGGTTCTCATTGCCTGCATGCTCAGAGAGCTCATGAATCTGGCTCAGCAGGCGGTTGCCACGGAGGAAACTCGCAGCAAACATGTGACCCTGGAGTGGCTCAACTCGGAGGGGAACTGGAATTACCGGTGCTGGAACACAGCGGAGCGTCGACTGGAGACGGACAAGAAGCGAACGCCCCTGCAGCATGCGGAGGCGATGCGTCTTCTCAACTTCCTCTTGAAGTGCATGTGCGGCGACATAGTGCAGCGCTTCGCGGCATCCAAGACCCTCAACTTCCTCGAACAGCAGGGAGCCCAGGTCGCCACCTTCCACCTGGAAATCTCTTTGCGGTTCCCAGGCGCAAGAAGTTTACGACGCCCTGGATCGGTTCACAGGCAGCGCTCTGATGAACCTCATCGGAGTCTCGATGAAGAGGGACACAATGCCACGCTCCCCCTTGGCGAAGAAGCTTGCAGAGCAGGTCTACCCCAGTCACTCGAGCCAACGCCCCTTTCAGCGGTAGGCTCATCCGGATCGGCTACAGCCCACTCCGCGCCTTCGGCAGCCACGGAAATCAACCATGCCGACATAGCACCTACCTTAACCCTCCCCCAGGTTCGTCTTCAGGGTGGATTCAATAGTTGCTACCGTAATTCCTTCTTGTACCTTCTTACTGCCACTTTGGCGGTTTGCCGACAGCAACGCCTACTGCCTCAGGTCTTTTGGGAACAATCAGGGAAGCCGCTTTGGGCCTCTCGCCTGATGGGGTTCAAGCTTCTGGGTTGGCCTGCACCTCAGCAACAACACGATGTTGCAGAGCTCATCGATTTCTGCATGGTCGCATTGTCTCGACTGTTAACACAGCTCAGTATGAGGCACGCAGCCTGACCGCAGAGAGCATGCAAGTTGCTGAGCTGGCCCCGGCCACCAAGTGCCTAATCCTGGTCAATGACCCGGACAGGCACACGCCTGATGTGCAGGCTCTGATTTCAGCCTGGCATGTGCAAGCCGGCCTCCAAGCATATACTAGTGCGCCGCCCTGGCTGTTTTTGCAACTTCCGAGATTTCATTATCATGCCCCAGGTTGGCCCATTAAGCTCCAACAAGCCTACATACTGCCCGACACCCTTGACATCCCGGTTTTTGCTACGGCTGATAACCTTATAGTCCGATGGGAACAATACAGGGTCGTAGGGTTTATACAGCATCATGGCTCGATGCCGACTGCAGGCCACTACACGGCTGTTATACAGGTACGAAGCAATCAGCTCTGGCTCTTGGATGATGACAAGACCCCTTGCCAGTTAGATGATGCCCAGCTCGATTTCGCCAGCACCAACATGTGCATTCTTGCCCTTGCACGTTGCAGCGCCTTTAGTGCTCACGCAGGCTTGCCGGAAGCCCGGCTGCGCCATGGATCTGCGCAGGGCACAAGAGTCGCGAACTCTTCGCGAGGAGGACATCGATTGGTCGACTCAGTCTGCTGCAGATGCAGATACAAGGGCTCGCAATGGGGATGGAACAATTGCAGCAAGCTCACTCCAGATTTTCGGATCGCGTTCAAGTGATGGAAGATCGGATTGCTAGGAAGGAGGAACACAACAAGTGTCACCTCCAGTCTGCCAGAATCGTCATGCTTTCCTTAGAGACACTTGATGACTGACAGCTTTCGTGATCTCTGCTGACGCAGTCAATCACTAATTTGTTTAACGGCGCCGCGGCGCATCTTTTGCTTAGTTAGCTGGTGCCACACATGTGGCTTTCGAGCCTGCCATTTTGATTGGCCGGTCCCATAAGAGGACTGCACGGCACTCGCTGGACGAGGGACTCTCTTCGCCGCGTGGTAAGAAGCTCATGATGATGACGATGACGATGATGATGATGATGCTGATCATGGCGAGGAGAGGGGGAGGAGCGAAGCAAAGTGCGGGGGGGGGCGCCTACCGGCTTCTGGTCACTACAACTCAGAGGTTTGTGTGCTGCGGTTCACGATGTGTCGACTAAAATCCTGAAGTCTTTTCCTTTAATATCGGGGCCTAAATAATTAACAAAATATTATTCCTCAGGGTTCCTTATTCTAATTATACTAGAAAGACGCGCAAGACCCTCTTCTAATTATTGAGGCCCTTGCATTACTGGCAAGGTCCGCTAGCAATGCTTTTCCAGACGTTGCAGAGGCACCTGGTCGCGTCTGGTCCTGTGTGGTTCGAAATTTTGGGTCCGGGGGTTTAGGCTTTCAGAGTTTCAAGTGGGATCCAAAAATGTAAGATTTCTTGAACTGCTCCATTGCAAGATGGACTCTTTGGGCTTTCAGACGTTCAAGTGGGATCTCAAAATGTAAGATTTCTTGAAATGTTCGATTCCAAGATGGACTCTTCGCCACTTAGAAGGCTGGTGCCTGGAGTCCTCCCACTCTCTCCCTCTGCTTGCCTCCATGCGGCAAGTGTTTGTTGAATTTCTGCTGTTTGGTGTTGGCTTCCTCACGTCACCATGATATCCGTGATCCTGGGTCTTTCAAGCGAACATGCATAGCATGCACACGCCTTGGCTCGTATAGAAATCCCAGGACAGAACCCTGCACAACACCCTAGCCCGAAAGCTTGCAGCCCAAATCTTCAAAGTCTTAAAAGGCCAGAGATCTGACCCTCCAAAGCCTGCCTAGAGCAGCAATATAGGCGCCTTAATGATCAGAATAGTGTTTTTGGCGCCTTTATTGTATAATTATAGTAAGGAGCCCTGAGGAATTATACCTGGCAGTTATGACCCTTTATCGATTACCTGGATTACCTGTTGACCTCAGCCCTAACGCCTCTGCAGCCCCAACCTAGATGCCCGAAGCCCTAAAGCCCTGAACCGTGCTTGGAGGTTCGCGGGACTTAGTAAAGTACAGTTATAAGTACCTTTACTGGGCTCACAACTGATTGCAAGTACAGTTACCCTATTTACATCCCTTCTACTGATTCCTATGAACCCTTAAGTGGAACCCTAAACAGCAGTACTTTGCAGCCCTACGCAGGAGAACCCTCGAGATACAGAGGTCTCTAAGCCATGTTGATCCCCAGCCCAAGCCCAAAGCTATAAAAGCCCTCGGCCCCGCAACCCCGGAGCGCTCAGGCTCGGAAGCCCTAGACCCTGGGGTTTAGGGTTTAGGGTTTGGGGTTTAGGGTTTTATAAACTCTAACCAGAAACCGTTCACTAGCAAACGAAATCTTCAAGGTTGGCGAAAGCTCTAAACCCTCCTAATGGCCCTAGTGCAGAATCCCTGATTAACTAATCTGAATAAGAACGTTCATAGGGATCTTATATGAAGGCCAGTTAGCACAGAACGCAATACCCAATGGCCCAAACGACCTACACTTTAAGGAACCATATATAGAAACCATAACAGGAGCCCTCAAAAGGGTGGGTCTTTTCGGCTACAGGTACGCCCTACCCTTGCTGTTATCCTCTATCGGAGGCGCGACGCTGGGAGAAATCTGCCGACCGTCGTTGCGGCCTGCGGCGACCCCGGGCTCCCCAGGGTGTCCGGCATTTCTGTATTAGCGGTTTAGGGTTGAGGGTTTAGGGTATAGTGTTATAGGGATAACAACCCTAAAAGCTTTAACCAAATACTGCACAATCCGATTAGGGGGTTCAGGATTTTGTTTTCGGACCACGGTTGAGCATTCGATTTCTTCCGGGCGTAATGATGGCGCTTAAGCATTTCGAAGTATTTCGAACATGGTTTTGGGTGTACTGTAGTTTAAGCACAACAAGTTTAAGGGACTGGCCTCCACACTGGTGCTCAAGAAGTCTATCGGAAGGTTTACCTGCAGGATCATGAGACTTCGTAAGTTGGACATGACAATGCACAAGATGGCAAGGGAGCTTGCTGCTGTTGCTCTTTAGACACAGAACACGGCTTGAGCTTCGGGGGTTTGACATTTTGGGTTTTGGCCACTTGTCTCTGGAAGCCTAATGTTCGCCCGCCATTCCCGATCTCTTTCAGGAAGCGAGCCATCGACATCAGTATTTCGGTCGGCCACTGAGTCGTCAGTGCGCGCAAGAGTCGTGATACATGCACTGTTTCAATCTGAGGTTTACGGATGTGTACGGTTGCAGCATGAAGGGTGTGAATACTGGGCCTAGGGCCTATATTCAGACGATTGCATTGGTTTTCGGCGATGCCACTCTTTTTGCCATGCCCCCAAGCCGAGAAGCCGTAGATACCATGTTCCTCAGATCAGAGAACGCTCCAAGCCCTTCATCACGCAGTGGTGGGTGGCGGCTATCCCTGAAATCTTGCACCTTCTGCCTTCTTGTCCAAGCCACCAAGACGAGTCAATGACCATAGTCAAAACATTACACAGTAAGGAGCCAGGGTTCAGCACGCAGAATGCAAGCATGCGAAGTGTTTCCGGCCGACAAGTCAACAGAGGCTCACTGACTCCATGGGTTTAGGGTTGAAGCGTTAGGGTACCCAAAACGGTTCCAGTGAAGCAAAGCCCTATCGTATAAATGGTCTCTAAACCCTAAACCCTGAATTCAATCTGTCGGTTCAGGCTCTACCGCTCTCTTTGTTGACGGCTTCTCCACAAAGGCCCCTTACAGCTACCCCAACGCCCTGAATCCTATTCTAGCTCTGAAGGTCCAAAAGGGGGGGGGGGGTCTGTTGCAGTGTGGAGAAGATCGCTGTCTCGTCGCAGCGCTGCAGCGAGGCGGCGGCCATGGAGATAGGGTCTAGGGTTCCTAAACCCTAAAAGTTTAACCCCCTAAACCCCCAAACCCTAAACCCTAAACCGGGGCTTGGGGACTTGGGGGTTCCGGGTTGAGGGTTTAGGTTTAGGGATCCAGAAAGGCGTTGTGAGTGTTCTTCCTTTTATCTTCTTTTGGAAAAATGCTGTAGATAACCCTAAATTAAACGCTAACCCCAAAATGGTTCGGCTTGGGGTTGTTTCGGTTTTGGGTTCTTAAGTTTTTTGGGGTTCTTGGGCTTGCCGAGATGTTCCATTGATAGCAGGTCTGAGAGTCGAGCGTCGATCCTGAAGGTTCCTCTTGAGTTGAAGGTTTAATATAGGGGCCTAAATAATTACCTATACTATTTTGGGGGTTCCTTTTTCTCATTATAGTATAAAGGGCCCAAAAAATTTATTGTAGTATTAAGGCCCCTATATTAGGGTGGTTAGGGTTTAGTTTAATTAGGATTTGGGGATTAGGGTTTAGGGAGTCTAGACTTTATTTCGCAAAAGCCGTTCAACTAGAACAGGGTCCTTGGTACTCAGTGGTTCACGGTTCGTGTGGGTTAGTACCTGAATTCTTGATATACGTAGATTACAAAAAATGGTTTGTAGATCCTCTAAGTAGTCCAAAGTAGAGGACCCCTTGGCTAAGCGACATTGGGCTTCTGGGTCTTCTGCAAAGCTTGTACAAGGGTTATCTAGCAGGCTTGCCCCAAGGGCTATTATAGGGTTTAGGGTTTAGGGTCCTAAACCCTAAACCCTAAACCGTTATACAAAACTATCAGGATGGCTATCTTGGTTCACAGGGTTACGACTCCGCACAACGCCTATTTTTGTGTTGTTGTTTCGGGTGCACGGGTGCAGTAAGAAGTTGGCCCATGGTGCGTATTACGCCGTGGGGTTTTCGGGGGGTTGGAGGGGTTGGAGGGGGTGGGGGGGGTCAGTTTCGTTCAGGTCAGACATCACCCTAAACCACGAATCCCCTAACAGTTCGGATGTCTGGTTCGCGGCATGAGACTTGAAAATCCGGCAGACAGCAACAAAATGGTAACACGGCAATCAGCAATAGCAGAAGACTCAACAAGTGTAGCAGCAAGCTCGCCATGCTCCAGTGGTTGGCGCTTCATCAGGTAAAGACCTTCTGCAAGCGTGTCAGGCCCGGCAGTGTGCTCCTCTCTTGTGTAGCCGGAACTCAGGTGCTGGACAAGCTGGCAGAGTTTGAAGACTTTTTGCCACGCAAGCTGTCTGCGAAGCTGAGAATGGATGGCGATAGTGTTTTGAATCCTGCCGTCAAGCCGCAGTTGTTCATACGGAACTGGCGCGCGTCGCTTGGACCGTGCACGCCCAAACAGTTCCTCGACGTGCTGGAAAGCCTGTTGTGAGAAAACCAACTCAGGACCGCCTTGTTTGGCTCGTAAAACCCACACCATTCCCTTGTTTCCGAAGTAGTTCTGGATGCATCGAAAAGCCCATTTCGATTCGCGAAAACCACTACAAAACGCCGTTTTCTAAATGAGGGCAAATGCACGACAAACTACGTCGGAGAGCTGATCCTCTGCAAAACCGTGCAAACCCGGTATAAGAATCATCTCGGCCAAGACAGAGAAGCTGTTTAGTACACGGCGCAAGACGAGCCGTGGTCCTAGTTGGTGTACAGAGTTATAAGAGTCGTAACCCCAGTAAGGATTCCTTTTCGGCTACTTACAACTCTAATTAATTATTACCTACTTACTAAGTCCCCCGACCCTCCAAGTATGGAGCTTGGGAGAGTCATTTTCAGGTGGGCGAAGCCTTGAGCTGTGCTTTGCCCCGCGGTCCGCGCGGTGGCGACCCAAGACTTTCGGGGCGCAGTTTTTACGAGGTTTCATGGGGTTGAAGGTTTTGGGTTTTGGGTTTCAGGTTCAGGGTTTAGGGTTGAGGCGAAAGGGTTTGGGGTTTAGGGTTTAGGGTTGAGTCTTATAGCAGGCCTATATGTTTAAGTTTAGGAGGCCTTGGGCATGTAAACTTTGGAAGTGGGGTAAAGATGACGTCATGAGAATTGTGGCGATGCAATCTGGTAGTTTTTTATGATAACCTGCCGATACTATAGGGGCCTTAATAATCACCTACCTTATGTTGGGGATTTCTTTATCATAAGTTTATAGTATAATGGGCCTCAAAACCGTGTTCTAATTATGAAGACCCCTACATCAGGTCCCCTCTAAACCCAAACCCTAAAACCCTATTACTGCAGCCCACAGCCTGGCTTGACCGCACTTCGTGTTTGGCGGTGCCGCAGCACCTTTGAAAGGCATCAGCTACACCTATAATATAGGGGCCTTGATAAATAGAATAGGGTTTCGGGGTATATTTTACTAAAATAGCTACATTGAAGATGTCGCCAGAACCTGCGATCCGTTTGCAGAGGACTTGCGCCCTAAGCCCCACCCCTGAACCTTAAACCCCTAAACCCATTACCCGCACTGCAAAAACATCAAAATCTAAACCCTCAACCCGAGCCAAAAGCCTCATTACCTGAAACCCGTGAAAAAGCCTCGACTCTTCCCTAAACCCTTATCCAGCCCTGTTGGACTGTAAACCCTGACCTCTGACCTGAAGAACAAAAGCGGTGGCAAAGTCATTAGTGCTTCGGGTTCAATCTCCTTAATTAGGGCTTGAATTGGGTTTAAGAGGGTTGTAATCAGGGTTCTTTGGGTTTAGGGGCCTGTGCAGTTCGAATAGAGTTTGAGGCTGACGTCTATTTGTTAATTAAAACGGGCCACGCCGGGAGATATTTCAATCAAGGGGAAACCTAGTTAATTAGAATTTGGGGCTGGCCTAAGATCTAAACCCCTTTTAAACCCGATGGATCTGCATCTAGAACACCCGTAAACCTGTAGACTGCACACAAGAGGTCCGTTTCGGGGGACCTAGTAAGCAGTCATTTTGTAGAGTTGAAAGTATCCCTTTTCTGGGTCCTTATATCTCTACCTGTATTACCTACTTACTGAGTCCGTACCCGTCGCATAAGAACAGCCTCAAGAAGACGTGGAAACGTCAATCGTTGCCTTAATCAGCAATAGCCCCTTCCAGCCCCTTTGCAATTATATATAAACGATACTATTCCATTCGCCCAAGATCCCATTTTCACATACTCGAACCATCAGGGCCCTTGTGCAGCAAGCTTTTCGGAAGCCCTAAACCCTAACCAAACCGTATCCCTAAGCCCTGAACCCTAACTAAACCCTAAACTACCCTAAACCCTTTAAAACCCTAAACCTACATTCCACTCGGCCCCAGGCATCCGATGCTCAGCCATCTTCGGCGCATGACGCTGGCGTCCAGAGCTCGTCTTCAGTCCATGCAGTCGGTCTTAAAGGCGATAGCGACGACGAAAGTTATCCTGTCAGCTTTGGTATTTCTGGTGATGATGACGATGCTGTTGATGATGAGGATGTTGCTGATGTTGCCCCTGATGATCATGTTGCTGTTGTCGCATGTCGCGGTGACAAGTGGCCATCGTGATGTTTGCACCGCAGACTTGACTCTTCTTAGCCATCCTTGTCCGTACAGCTATGCTGCCATGTTCAGTCGGATTCTCACTACTTTTTGTAAGTTTCCTGCTGGGTGTGAGACGCTAGGAGAGGGAGCAGCAAGATGGGCCAAGGTTTGTGCATTTTTTGCATCCTCATAGAGCTTTGATTGTGGCTTAGGGTTCGGAGATCCCAGCCCCTTGCACCTCGGAAACATTGGTAAATATTAGTACTAGATTCCCTTTTCGTCGTTTGAGTCCCTATAGAACAAACTAGAACATACCTCCAATCCCTATTCTGAACATGTAGGTCCCCCTACTATGGAAGCCTCAATACTTACCAACATGATTCCTTCGGGTTCCTTACTACAGTTAATTATCTATAAAAGGAGCCCAAAACCCTCTTGTAATTATTAAGGCTCCTACATTACATGAAGCCCCCGGCTTCGGAATTCTCCTCCCCCGCTCAACTAAGCCTTACTTAAGGTCTAAATGCAAGATATGGGTAGTTCTCTAAATTAGGGTCCCTTTTAGGGTCCCTTTTATAAGGGCGCCGTGCTATCTTGGGAACCTGAAACGGGACCCTAATTTAGAGAACTACCCCTCTAGCAAACCTTCGAGACCTGGATCAATCGACTTCGAAGAAACCTATACACATTAGAGTACACCTTCGCGTGGAATTACCAGGAACTCGAAGAACCCAAAAGTATCCTAAATCTGCGGCCTGTCTTTTCGGCAAAGACTCGCACACTGGGCCATTGTGCCCAAGTGTTCTACCGCGGAGATTGCAGGGTATAACGTGAGAGTTTATTGATTTTGGTGCAGACTCATGCATGTCCGCATTCCATGCAGCTTACGAATGGATCTGGGGCCAAACTGCCCAATACTCACCCTCCGAGGAGAAGCGCTCTGCAAGCATGTTGAAAGCCTTATCCAGCCTACAGCCTAAGTTCCTCAAACCCAAGACCTCAAAGAGCCACATCCCATACAGCTAGGGCCCCTATCAGCCTTGAGCTCTGGAAGCTGAAGCCTTCAAGGTTTAAGACTCTGATCTTCTAACCTCCAGACTTGGCCCGAACACTTGGGCAGAGACTGCAGATTCTGTGTAGGTAGGGGTTCTGGAAGATCCCTTGGTTTTTTTCTTTTTTTGGAGGCCTCTCCGAACCTCCACAAGCATGCACACCAAGATGAAAGCCTGATGAACCCCGAGAGACCAGAGTAGGGTTTCAGAGTTTTCAGCGCCATGAAGCGCAGCGCGCGCTTGGTGCGACAAGGCCACATTATCTGGGTCCTTGTTGGATACAAGTTTACATTTTGTTTTGAGAAAACCAGTAAGGATTAAAAATGAACATGGTTTGTATAGTCCCAACAGGAAATCAGTTCTGCGGCTTGTTATAAGCATCGTTCTCATGTGCATTCCTTACTGCGACATGTAGCAGGATGCGTTGTCCGACCCTAAATGCAACCGAAACAAAAAGCCACGGAATCTAGCCAATTCTCTAAAGGCGCCCTTACCTCATGTTGAAATTTCCCACCACGTTCCCTTTTCCTCTGCTACATAGCCCGAAGGAACCCCGCGGAGCTGAACCCTGGAAGTTTGGTCTGTAAGTTTTCAACCCGGAAGCCTCAAGCCTTCAAGGCCCTGTGCACGAGCCTTAGGTGAGCATCAACACAGTCACCTCTAAAAGCAGTCTCTGCAAACCGCAAACTCAAAACTTCGCAAGCGTTAGGTGTAGTTAGAACCGTAAACCCACGATCGACCGTAAAGACCCTACGCAGGAAGCAACGAAACCTGGCGAAATCCTGCAAGTCCTGTAAGGCTCCGAAGCTCTGTAAAACCTTACAGAGCCAGGTTGGAACCGCTCAAACCTTAAATGCCCTAGGAGCCGTACCCTACCAAGCCTTAGAATTTCGCCTTACATTCCCAATTCACACCCGACAATGACCATACTAATGACCACACAAATCCTAGAAACCTTTCTAAGTAGCTTGCAAATTAACCCCGCTCAAGCCCCAAACCCAAAGATCTAAACCTCAGAGTCCCTCAGCCCTTCTTCTGCTGCTGCTGTTCGCAGCGCCGCGGTGCTTCGTGGCCGGCCCAGTTTCTTTTGTGGTTTAGCGTTCTATAGGGTTTACTCATAGGCCCCATACTAGTTCCTTTTTGGAACTACCTAATAGGATCCTAAATATAAGCCACAACAAGGAACTACTATGGGGCTTTTCAGTAAGGCATTAAGGCATTACGGGGTATAGCGTCTGCGAACACGAAAGGTATATATGGTTGTGCTCTGTGCATTCTGCCCCGCCCCGCCCCCCTTCCGGGGGTGCGATCACATATGCTGCTTCCCTTTGGTACCCAACGGCGGCCCTCTATCCCAGCAGTTGAAACACGGAAGTTTGGAGCGCAGGGATCTGATGCTTCCGGTTTGACCCAGCAAGCTCAAACTCCCGAGCCCCTGATGAAGGCAGACGTCAGAAGACGTGTCATGTTGTCGAACCGCCCTAAACCCTAAAAGCCCTACTTGGAGGATCGGGAGACTTAGTAAGTAGGTAATAAGTAGAGTTATAAGTACCCCAAGAGGGATCCTAATTGGGGTGAGGAGACTTATAACTCTATACACTAACTGCTTACTAAGTCCCCCGACCCTCCAAGTAGAGAGGCCTAAAGCGGGGATGCTGAGGTCACTCCGCGAGCTCCCGGCGGCCGGAAGTCCTCGGCGCCGCTGAAAGCCGCTTTTTGGGTCTGGGCCTTGGCTGCCACCACCAACCCTAAACCCTAAACCCTCGTCACAAAAACTCATATATATATATATATCATTTATATATATATATATACATACATACATAATATATATATATATATATCAAGCCTGCAAAATCCTACTGACAGAGCCTTGAAAGGTCCGGAAAAGCACGAAATGGACTGCCCAGACTCCCCCCATTTCCAACAGCAACAGAAACACACACGCACACACCCACACACACACACACACACAGACAGTGTCTCTCACACACACCCCTCGAGTTCTTGAAGGCATGAAGTTCCTAGAGTCCTAGAGCCGTGAGGGTTAGACTTTTGGGAATTTGAGGAAATACGGGCCCTAAGCCGAAAACTCTAAACTCTAAAACTTGAACCACAAGTTTTGAAGCCCTAACCGATAACCCTAAAACCCGAGGATGGGCCACGAGCGAGCGCGAAAGGTCCCATTGCATGTGAAAAAAATCCGAAAGCACTTTATGTGAAGCTGTAAGCACTAAACCCTAAAGGTCCACGTGCCTTTTGTTAAGTTTACTTTGGCCCTACAGTCCTTACAAAAGAACCAAAAGAATCCTTCAACGCAAAAGCGCACTATTTAGGCACATGGAGTGTTAAATCGAGGATGAGTTCCTCTCTGGGAGCCTTGTGGACGTGCCGCTCAACGCCACCGGGCTCTCTGCACAGCTGCAGGCGTTGCGCAGATCAGCGGCTAGGGTATATGGAGGTTAATATAGGGTAGCGTTGACAATACTGATATTGGTAGTAACAAGAACGATAATAAAACTAATAACGAATGCTGACAATAGTAATTAATCATGACTCCAAGAGGATCCTACTAATGGCCCAGACCCCTTGCTTAGGGCTTAGGGTCTAGGGTAGATGCCACAGTCGCGGGCTTCGATGGTTGGGGACCAGGTTTGAGGCTTAGGGCTTAGAGCTTTTTAGGGTTTTAGGGCTTTGGGGTTTGGGGTTTAAGGGTTTAGGGTGTCGGGACGGATACCCAACTAGGAGGCTAGGGGTCTTTCACAGAAGGATCTGTGTAGAAGCTACTGCAAGCTTCGTTAGCTTATTCTGGGGGACGTTTGTCTACTGGTGCTTGTACCCGACTTGCTGATTGCCCGGCAGTGAGACAAAGCTGCAGAGTACTAGCTCACCGAGATGCGCATGTTTTTTTATTGTGATTGGTTTACGGCTCTGAGCTCCCGGGAAGTTTGAAACAGCTGTTGCCAGCACCAGGGCTTTGTGTGCTGATGTCGTTTCGATTGTATTGTTCAACTGATTCTAGTTCGTGCCTTGCCACGAGGGTTTTTAGACAGTATGTTCCGGACTTGCTGGCTTACTTAACCCTGGTCCTATAACCCATAACTATTAGCTTTCATATAAAGAACTCTGACAAAGGCTCAAGTTTCTTAATCAGGTTCCTATATTATGCTTTTCAGGCTCCGGAGTCCTTTTCCATTGTCTTGACATAGAAGCCCAAAAGGCCTGTAGGGTTTAGGGTTTTGGATTTCCGATTTGGAGTTCAGGGTTTTGTTAGTTTTAGAGTTTAGGGTTTTGAGGGTCGAGGTCGAAGAGAAAGGATGTAATATAGGAGCCTCAATAATTACCAAGACTTGTCCTTAGGGTCCCTGTATTATAGGTATACCTTAACCCGCCAGAACCTACTTTTTTGTAAGGTCCATATAAATTCCATATTAGGGTTTATGATAGGAACCTACAAAAATGTGGGTTTTGGTAGGTTAAGGTAATATTAAGGTAATATTAAAGTGCCGAAAACCCTATTCCTATTATGAGGGCCCCTACAGTACAGACTCTGAAGTTATGAGGGCTTGGGGTCTAAAGCTTATAGGTGCGGGACCTCAAGACTCAACCTAAGGGGCCTGCTGCAGGGGCCTTCATAATTAGAATCGGGNNAAAAAAAAAAAAGTATTGGAAATGACGGCCCCCAGTTTTTCGCAAGATCTGCCGCTAAACCCTAAGCCAGCAGGATGTTATCTTCACGGCTGTGGAGAAGGCACTACCACAAGTCGTGCGCCCCCTCAGCTCCTGCGAGGCTTTTGAAGGTTTGGGCGAACTAGCTGGGCGGCTACATGCTGACGCAAGCACGCGATAAGCGGGTGTGCCTCCAGTCATTAAGTCAAAGGGGCCCTGAGCCCGTTGCCCAAATGCTACAGCACGCTAAGCCCTAAGCTGTGTCTTAGGATTCAAGGGTTGGAAGTTTAAAGGCTTTCGGCTGAGGGGTTTGAAGTGTGTTTAAGCCCCATCTTAAGCACCATTGGTCTGCAACAAGCGATGCTGCAATCCCTAACTTCCTGGTGTGAAGCATGCTAAGGACATTGACCTACCTGCTGGGCTCGTCTTGGGCGTGGAAGGACCATGCTAAATCACATCACATTAAAACTAAAGGTGCCTTTGACCTAGGCTTACGACGGGTTTAGCGGCTTGCGCTTTGTACAGGGGGGATTGAACTTGCCAACAGATCCCTTGACTCGAGGAGATGATCCTGATGAGCTGAAGCCTCGCATGAACCTTTCAAAGGCCGGAGCCCTAAATCCTAAAGGTCCGAGGCTTTTGGGTGGTAAGGGTCGAGTTTGCAGTTTAAGTAACGGGTTTAGTGTTGGCAGCTTGAGGAAGGTGACTGCAGGGACCTAATCGAATCACTCAGCCCGGCAGTAAGCATATGAAGTCTATGGGTCTGCGGTCGAAGCTCCGGCCTTTGTGGTTAATTAAGACTTCTGGTCTCTGCCAGCACTAATGATATGTCCCGCTATGCAACCAAACCCTCAGCCTAACACAGTAGGCATCCTACTCCCCACCAGAGGATTTTGGGGCGTTCAGCACATGGTTATGTCAGGCAGGCATACTTTAATTATTGATGGAGACTTCCACATGTATGCCACAAGCCGACCGTTTTACCTACATTGATGGTAGCCTGTCTGCTAACTTGTAACCAGAAAGCCCGATTCGCCTAGATGACGCACTGTACACTGAATCACCTTAGTGATCATCTCATAATTTGAGGGAGGTTCTCTTGAGGGGTAATTTGTGAGGGAGAAGAAAGCCCTGAGCTTAAAAGACCCAGGGCCTGAACAGAGCTTTGCTACATCGAAACTCCACAACATTCCTCGACACCTATTCCTCGGCACCTTATTTCTGATCAAATATTCCTCAATGAAATGGATATTGGAAGGTCTGTGTACCTAAACCAAATCAAGCCCCCTCGAAACTCCTGGGAGGCAGAGGAGGAGCGAGGCGACAGGGAGCTGGCTGGTGCCATCGCACGGGACTCAGAAGCAACAAGCGCCCTGACATGGGCTTGGGATTTAGGGTTTTTTGGTATCGGTGCTGCATGTCGGCCTGGGTCAAGATGATTGCAGGTCGTAGCCTGGCTAGACGTGAGTTCAGTAGCAAAACGAAATTTAGGGTTTAGGTCCTCATAAGGTTGCCAGAGTTGCACGCTTGAAAGATCAATATACGGGTTACATAAGGGCCTTTCATTGGAGTTGACATTGCCTTTGTTTTCAGTAACCTGAATGGCTACCTGTAGTTGCCTGCTTGACGGATCAGTATATGGGTTACATAAATGCCTTCATTGGAGTTGATCTTGCTCTTCCTTATAGGACCTGAATAACTACCAATGCTATTCTTTTGGGCCCTTTCTTATGTTTGTACTATACCTTAGCCTACCAGAACCAATGTTGTCGCAGGGTCCGTATACATCCCATACGACCGTTTTATATACAGTAAGAACTAAGAACCTACAAAGAGGTCGGTTATGGTAGTTAGTTCAAAGTAAGATACCCCCTTTATCATACGGTTCCAGGCTTCCGAGTCAGATTTTGAGCACAAGATTTCTTGTTTAAACCCTTGTTCTAAAAAGTTACCCTGAGTTAGAGAACTACCCATATAGTACCCTTATAGAAGGCCCGATGCAGGCCCTTATGGATCCCTTGGGAAGTCTTACGCTTCCTTCGTGCGGTATTGTTGTTAGGGGTTTAGGGTTTAAGGCTTTAGGCTTTAGGCCTTAGGCTTTAGGCTTTAGGCTTAAGGGTTTAGGGGTTTATGGAGTTTAGGGTTTAGGGGTTAAGGGGTTTAGAGTTTAGGGGTTTAGGGTTTAGGCGTTCAGGGCTTTAGAGTTTAGGGGTTTAGGTTTTGGGTTTAGGGCTTTAGGGGTTTAGGATTTTAGCGTTTAGGGTTAGGTTGGGGCTGGATTAATGGAAGGGCAGGTGGTGTGAATCGGACTTGGCCGTGGCTTCGAGTTTAAGTTTGCAGTACTGTTGTCTTGTTGATTTTAAGGCACAGGGAATACCATCACCCTGTGATTGCAGTCCTTCTCTGTGTCCCCGTTTAGGACGTGGGAGTGGCTTTCTCTACCTCTCAGGCTTGATATTATCAGCTTCCCCCGTGTACTGCAACTTTGAAAGGTCAGTGTTCATCGCCCCGTTCCCAAAGCCTTAATCTCTCGGACGACAACCTCAAAAAATCTGAGGCCCCTAGCTTTCCGTCACAGGTCCAATTTTTTCACGAGTTCAAGAATGCGGTCAATTTGTGCGCGCGGGCCCCGCCAAAATCATGCTTCGCCCTGAAGGATATGCTACAAATCGTTACCCATAGGCCCCATAGTAGTTCCTTTTGGGGACTACCTTATAGGATTCTAAATATGAACACCAAAAAGGAACTACTATGGGGCCTATGGGCAACCTAAACTGTAAATCCGGAGAACCCCTGTATTAGCAAATTTGCCACTACAGCGCTGCTCTGCTGAGCCCTTTAACCCAGGTGTGCCCCGGCACCTGTGTCCCGAAGTGTAGAGTCCAAAAACCCGAGGAACCGACCCGCACAGATGTTTAGGTCATGTTCCGTAGAGGACATCCTAAACTCCTAAACCCCCAAAGCCCAAAACGCTGAATCACAAACAGCCTTCGAACCATCCCCCTCTGAAAATCGAAAAGACCATGTATCCGCGCCCGGACCCGAGTTACAATCCCTAATTACACATATGTGAAGGCCCACCTGACACACCTAAAGGCCCCACTTGAAACCCACCAGACCCCGAATCCCTAATAACCTAACAGAGACGGTACAAAGAAGAACAATCCCGTAGCGCTACACTCCGAAGAAAGTCTGTACATCCTTGAAAAAGCCTCATAAACCTGAAACCCCTCCAGCCCCCCAATGGTCCTGGTCCTGAAAACCATGAATCCTCGGCCTGTTAGAGGCGTCGGAACAACAGAGGGGCCTATTTCTGTCCTGCACTGTTGGGGGTTCCTTATTATAAGTATAGGATAATATTTCCAAAAACCATATTCTAATCATTAGGCCCCTGTATTACCTCGTTCATTGCCTTGTAGTCCCAACTATAACCACAGCATTGTCTGCCGCAAAGCCCCATTATTCTGATTATTCAGGCCCCTACCCTAAACCGCAAGCCCTAAACCTTATTCCAATTATTCAGGCCCCTACACCCCGAGGTCCTTTTCCGCTCGCCCGCTCGGGCTCAGCGCGCCCGAGCTGCTTGGGGAGACTTCGGCAAGGCCGAAAGCGACGGTTTGGGGCTTTGGGGGCTTTGGGGTTTAGGGGTTAAGGGGCTCGGGTTTAGGATTGACAGGTCGGGTTTTCAAGCAGTGGGATCCGAGAACGGACTTCTGATCGGACGTTGCCTTGTGAGCCTATAAGCATGCCCTTTAAACCCGGGGCACCAAATCCTAAACCCTCCATGCCCTGAACCCTGAACTCTAATCAATGATGCGAACAGGTACAGAGCAATCTCCGGACAGATCCCTAAGCCCGAGATGTCGGCCACCTTAAGCTCCATAAGCCTTGTGCCCAAACCAAAACCCTAATCGCTACACTCTGCACCCTAAAGCTACACCCAAAGCCCTGAGCCCTAAACCGTTACCAGAAGCACTTTGCATGTCGAGTCAGGCTCGCGTGGTGGGCTTCCCGAGCAAGAAGACCACGGCGATGCAGGACACTGTGCCATTAGGGCTCCCGTGCTAAGGTGTTCCAGAGTTTAGTAGGATTAGGGTCTGGCTTGCTTAAATTGGCTCTCCGGTGGTATTGTTTTTTAAAGGCAGTATTCTAATAAGGCTTTGTAGGGTAATTACGCCATTCCGCGCTCCTGGAAATAAGGCCTCTTTTGTAGGGTTTCGCTCTAGAGCTTTATCAGGGTTCATGGGGCTTTCTCAATCTAGGGGCACCTGTTCGAGGATCCCTTTGAAAGGCCTTCCGCTTGTGGCTTCCATCAGGATCCCTATGCTCAAACTTTTCATCTACCCTTTTGCCCTTTTTCTTCTTGCATGGGTTCCAGTATTATTAAAACCCAATAATAGGAAAAAGGGTAGCCCTATGATCAAGGTATTATTAAAACCCAAAAATAGAAAAAAGGGTACCCTCATTATTAATTATTAAGGCTTCACTGGGGAGCCCTGCACTCTTCAGACATCTTCAGACCGACCTGAAAGGGTTTAGGGTTTAGGGTTTAGGGTTGGGACTTGGCAACGGGATGCCCTGAGCAGCAGGCCGGATCGCCGGCAGAGCGGCTTGCACAGGCCAGGGAATAAAGGGGCCGAAATAATTACCTATATTATTTTAGGGGTTCCTTATTCTAATTATAGTATAATGGGCTCCAAAACCCTTAGAAGCCAGTTACAGCAGGATGTTTGTGAGTAGGGTTTAGGGTTTAGGATGGCATGTTATCCCGGCTCCTCTTGCCTGCGTAGAAGGCGTATTAACTACCGTGTTTTACATGAAGTTCCCGGCGACAGAATGGGCCATCTTGCCCAAAACTGCAAGAGCCTACGCTCAACCTCCACCTGCCCCTCCAAGCCCTATCCATTTAAGCTATGACTTGAAATCCAAACGAAACTAGGTTGGTTTTTGTGACATGTTTTATTTTCCTTATTTGAGTTTATAAGGGGCCCTTTATATAAATATTTTTCAGACGGCTTAAAGGCCAACCCAGGAAATAAGTATCAGATCCGACAGCCCTGAAGCTCCAAACCTGCAATCTCAAGGGGTCTTGCCGTGTTCTGAAGTCTTGTACTTCAAGGTGTCTCAGGGAAAGGAGCCACTTGTGATGGGGAAAGTAGTGGCATCGACAAAGAAACAGCAAGAAGCGCGCTGATGGAGGCAACAGTTGTCTGTTGGTTTAAGTCGCCACAACAAGAAAACGACATGATAGGTCTGGACTTTCATGTTTTGCTGTATTCGGCTCCCTGACGGTGGTAAGCTGGCTCAAAACCAGAACATCATACGCAACTGTACAAAAGTGTGTGTGTGTGTATGTATGTATGTGTATATATATATATCTATGTGTGTGTGTCTGTATCATTATAGTTATATATACGAGTGTATGTGTATATATATACATATATATATATTTCCACATATGTACATATATATATATATAATGGTAACCCCCTCAGTTATCCACCTGTTTCGTGGAATTTCCACTAGAGGTGTATATGTATGTATGTATGCAGTTATGTATGTAAAATACCTTATGTATGTGTATATGTATACATATATATATATATATACATACATCTGATTACAGACGCGCACTCCCTAAATGCCGTTTCTAACTAGACAGGCTCCTTATGGAGTCTCACGGCTGAAGCGCATCCGGGGCCAGATGCCGCCAAACCCTTGAGCCTCCAAGGTTCCTGAGAACAAAAAGGGTCCTTACTGTATTTATATTATAATATACGCCAAACCCCTATTTAAAATTAATAAGGCCCCTATATTATAATGACCCCAAGTGAATAAACCTAAACCTTAAATTTCTAAAACCAAAACCTTGAGCCGAAACATCCAAAGGCGACGCCAGAAGAAAGAAGTCGAACCATGCTTTCCAGGTCTCCCAGTTGGGGTTTAGGGTTGAGGGGTTAGGGTTTAGGGGTTTAGGGTTTAGGGTTTATCGTTTAGGGGGTTTAGGGTTTTCAGGTGTGGGTTTAGGGTTTAGGGTTCAGCCGAAGCCTTGAACTCGCCACCTCAACCGCAATCCTCATATAGGGGCCTTAGTAATTGGAGTATTTGGAATAGGGTTTTGGGGCCCATTACTATAGGAATAATAATAAGGAACCCCTCCCCCCCCCCCAAAAAAAATAGTATCGGCGTAATTAGTTCGGCCCCCAAATTATGTCGCCAGCTCATCCGGAACCGCCCTTTCGTGGTTGCCGTGGCGCCGCGGAAAAGGCAGCTTGAGGCGTTGCAGGACCATCTCCCAGAGAAAGCTTTTGGGGTTTGGGTTTTGGCTTTAGGACTTGAGGGTCCATACTAGTTCAAGCCAGGAGTACATGATTCGCCTTAGCTTTTAGAGGGAACCGCGATGCAACTAGCTGTTCACGTTCTTGAACCTTCGCATGCTGGTCTGTGATCCATATCAAAACAATAGAACCTGTACATCTGTGTGTGTGTGTGTCTGTGTGTGTGTGTGTGTGGATGTGTTTGCATGTGTGTGTGAGAGCTATGTATAGGTATGTCGCAATAATACCTCCATTTTGGTGAGTATGTACGCTCTTGTTTAACATGGTGGTTAGTTGTGACGATGGCTTTTGCTGCTATCGTTCCGTCTCAAGTGTTCCTGTGTTGAGGGACTTCTGGATTGAGCTTGAAGGCACAGTTGTTCTGATGGGTATGGCTGGGCTTAGATTTGAGTTGGGATGCCATTGAATTTGGGTGTGGAGACCGCTGTGCCATGACGGCCGCATGTAAAACGTTGTCAGGACTTACCGGGTCTATGTACCTGTCATGAAGGCACGTCATTCTGAATCGTCTGTGAGACTGAGTAGGCGCATGTTGCCGAAGCAGTATTAGCCTTGTTCAACAGCTGTGATTTTGATCCAGTCAGTCTTTATGGTGGTACGAAGGACCTCAGTAATGGACGTAGCAGGAGACTGCATCGAGAGGAACACTACAAGACGAACAGGCGTCATTGACCTTCCATCCTGAACCCTACCCTGAACGCCTAAACCCCCAAACAGTAAACCTGGAACCCTTATGCAAACCCCAACACCCCTAAACCCCGCACATTGTGATCTGGTGTCATCTGAAAGGAGCTCTCACAATCACCCGACATCAAGATGCTGCTCGTCTTGCTGAATGTGCTTGCCTCGGATTGTTTGAGGCTTTTGGGTTTAGGTTTTCCGCCTTAGGGTTTAGGTAGATTAGGTTTTCAGGGTCGGGGGTCCCTTTATGTCATGTGACTTCATCTGGGCACGAAACAGTGAGTGTCTGAAGATAGGAAAGGACGCGCTGACAGAGGCATGAATTTTCCCTTAAGATCAGACTTTTCCAGGAATAAATCCTAGACTCTAGTCACACCTAGAGCCAATCAAGTTCTTACGTTTTCGGAGTCCCACTAAGCTTGCATGCATTAGGGTGTGATGCTTCCGTGGGGAGGGTTCCATGCAAGGTCGCTGTTACAAGCATCTGCTTTGTAATCACTATTCGCGAGCTCGTTGAAATAATCTGAAGGCCTAAAGACCGTGAACCTAGACCAACCCTAAACCATAAAAGCCCTAAATCCCAGAGCCCTCAGTTCCAAAACCCTATGTTCCACCTCGATAGCAGCCAAATCCCGTAGCTTATCATGAGGCCCTCTCGAGCTATGTTTTGAACCCACCTCTAGAACTACCCACAAGCCCCATAGTAGTTCCTTTTTTGGACTACCTTATAGGATTCTAAACATGAACCCCAAAAAGGAACTACTATGGGGCCTATGGGTATGCTAGATCCCAGAAAGACCCCGGACATCACAGGCCCGCGTGCGATGCCTCCCTCAGGAGCGGCATGCAGGGTCTTCCGGGTCTGTGCCCTGAACCCTACAGGTAGTATAGAGGCCTGAATAATTAGAATAGGGTTTGGGGTTATGATATACTATATTTATAATAAGGAGCCCCCAAGACCCTGTTCGAATTACTACGGCCTGTACCTTTAGCCGGGGGTTTACGGTTTAGCGGCCTGGCCGGTCAGGGGATGGGCTTGGTAAGACTTGCTGCAGAGGGCCGAACCCCTAGAGCTCAGAGAACTCGGGAATTGGAGCTGAGGGTTAGGGGTTTAGGGTTTAGGGGTTTAGGGTTTAGGGGTTTAGGGGTTTAGGGTTTAGGGTTTAGGGGTTTAGGGTTTAGGGGTTTAGGGGTTGGGGGTTTTAGGGTTTTAGGGGTGTAGGGTTTAGGGCTTAGGGGCTACCTTCCCTAAGCTCTAAACCCTAAACCCTTAAGCAGTTAATTCAGGACTTCATCCATCAGTGGTGGTACGGATCGGCATATTTGAGCGACTCATGCGGTGGGATGGTAGGATCCCCCGTCCCATAGATTTAACCCTGGCAGGGGGCTCTCAGGGTTTGGGCGTCTGTCAATCCATGGTGCCCCAAAGACTCCCGAAGCCCTGAACCCTAAACTCAATAAGCCTTCAAAACCCAAAAACCTACCCCCCCCCAAGGGCCCCCAAGCCCTTTAATACCCCAGGCCTCATCCAACCCTAAGTTCAGAAACCGAAACATCAGCAACTCCAGAGACGAGGACTGCAAAGACATCCGGAGCGAGGTGGCCATTGCATCCAATCCAGTTTTCCATGCGCCTCGGAGAAATAGATTAGGGGTTGAGGTGTAGGGGTGGACAAACCTTAAACCCCTACCAAATCTAAACAGCCAAAAAACCCCTGAATCTATACAGCCTACGCCCTAGAGCATCTCGAGCAGTTGTAAACTGCAAGTTTCCATCCCACGCAACAGTTCTTTCTGAAACCCTACGCCCTAAGCCATTTCAAGCGGACAGCCTCCGCGGCTTGCCAGGTGTAGGCAGGGCTCAGAGTATCCCTAAACCCCCTGAGCCCTAAACCCTGGACCTTGAACCCTAAATCCAGAACCCTAAAACCCTGAACCCTAAGCCCAAAACCCGGAACCCTACAACCCTGAACCCTAAAGCATAGACCCTAAACCCTAAACCCTAACCATCCGTATCCCCTACAAACCCTAAACCCCGTTCACCCAAAGCCAAGGCACGCTTTGTGGGCACCGAAGGGGAGGCCAACGACCCGAAACGTTTAGGGGTTTAGGGGTTTTAGGGCGGGTTTGATGGGGCTTTATAGAGAAATAGGGTTTAGGGTGTTAAGGGTTTAGAGTTGAGGGTTAGGGCGGTTGGGGGTTTAGGGGTTAAGGGTTTAGGGCGTCGGGTTTCGTTAGACTGCCTTATTGGGCAGTGAGCAAGAGTTTACAGAAACTGTGTAGCGCGTGTACAAGGCTTTTTGCGGGGTTTTGTGTGGTGTTACAAGGATTTTTGGGCCTGTTGGGGGGGCACTTTCTGGCTTGAGTGGTTTTGGGTCGCAAGTGTTGGCATTCGAACCATTCGGGATGTACGCCAAATACTCTCTAGCCCTAAACCCTAAACCCTCTAGCCCTAAACTGAAACCAGAAACCCTGAACCCTAATCCCCAAGCCCCTCCAATAAGGACCATGAGCGCCGTGTCAAAAGCAGACTTGGGGGGTCCTGGGATGGTGTGAGAGTCGATAAGTTCCTCTCAGACCGGTAGTTTTGTCTCCCGTGCCTCGTTTATGGGTGTATTGTTTAGGGGGGGTTTAGGGTTTTAGAGGACCCACCCACAGCAAAATATTGCATACCACTTTAGTATTTTCAGGATTTTTCAGGGCAGGATACGTCGGGCATAGGGTTTCCGACCACAGTTTTGCTCTAGCGCTCTCTTGTGCGGTTTAACTTAGGGTTTAGGGATTTAGGGGTTTAGGGTTTAGGGGATCAGGCCCTGCTTTACCGCTCGATGAACACGCCCTGGGTGCTGGCCAGGCCTCTCGATAGCAGTTTCGGCCTATTCTGGTTTCTGTGCTATAATATAGAAGTACTATACTGTTTTGTATTCCTTACCGTTCCTCAAAACATTGCTTTTGTGAGATGTATCCGTATGTAACCCAATTCCCTGTTCTACGCAATATGCTAGACCCTAGATCCCTTGTAGTAGCCATGTTCTAACAACGATATGTTAAGGCCCCCTATATTGCCACACTTATCCTGCCTAGAACCTAAGTGCCCCATAAGCTCCGGAGCCACAGACAACAGATCCTGTGGCCCTTTTAGGGTTTAGGGCTCGGCCTTGAACCTCGCCTCTGACCTTGAAAGCTTTCGGTGGTTCAGAACGGTGGGGTTCAGGCCTCTAGGCTTTAAAGTTCATGGTTTCGGGTTCAGGGTCTCTTTATCTGTGTTCAAAATCGGTTTAGGGTTTAGAGTTTAGGGTTTAGGATTTCTTAGTATGTGCTTAGGGGTCCAGGGTTCGGGCTTACATCTATTTGTATATGTCACCCTGCATACGTTGGAAGGCATGTGGCCCTCTATGAATTCGTATGCAGATTACTGGAACCCCATAGAAAACGAATAGTCAAACCACACCAGACCTCGCTTGCCCCATAAGGGAAAAAGCCCCATTCAAGCCATGCCCCCAACTAAAACGCCCAAACACCCTGACCCCTAAGTCCCAATCTCTACATCTGAATTCCAAGTCCCAGAACCCTCAATACCTCGGCCTTAAATCCAAGGTGTTTGTGATAAATCCCAAATCCCAGAACACCCGAATTCTATAACCCTGTAGACCCTGTGTTCAGGAACCCCACATCCCCCTAAGCTGTTTTCCTCGAGCCCTCAGTCGCTCCTTCCATATATGGTAGTACCGAATCCCGAAACCTCAAAGCTCAGAAAGCCTCCAGGGCTTAGGCTTGAGGGTTCTGGCACCGAAAAAGCCCCCAACAAGCGAAAAGCCATAAACCCTCCATGAAGCCTCAAAGGGCCCCAGAGCCTCAGAGGCCCCAAACCCCAAGAAGTTTGGATCCTAGCTCCGCGAGCCCGAGCTCCTCTAAGAACCCTGGCTCTTGGACCTAAGCCTATGATTCCTTTGAGCCTCTAAATTCCTAGACCCTAAACCCCAAAGGCCCTAAATCCCTAGACCCTCAAAGCCCGAAATCCCTGACTTCTAAACCATAAATCCCTAGTTCCCTAGCTCTAAACATAAGCCTCTAGATCCCGAACTCCTAAGCCCTGTAGGTCTGTTCCCCGAAATCCTAGAACCACCCAAACAAATCGAAAAGCATGAACCTAAGAATATCTACACAAATAAACCAGAAACAGGAACCTAAACCCTAAACCCCAAACCCCTTAGCCGAAAACCCCCCCACACCCTAAACCCCATAAGCCCTTAAGGCCCCCTCAACCCCCTAAGCCCCCTAAAGCCTGCCGAGGCGGGATGGTGGCCGAGAGCTCCTACGGAGCGACGACGAGCCAAGCCTGGAGGCCGTCCTGGAAGCTCGTAGCATAGGGCTCTTAAGAATTAGAATAGGGTTCCTTTAAAGGGTTGCTTAAAGGGTTCTATAAGGGCTACAATAAGGGTTTAGGGTATAGGGCCCTTAAGAATTAGAATAGGGTTTTGGGGTTCCCTTAAGGGTTCCTTACTATAAGGGTCTAGGGTCTAGGGTATAGGGCTCTGAATAATTAGAATAGTGTTCCTTAAAGGGTTCTGTAAGGGCTACCATAAGGGTTCAGGGTATAGGGCTCTTAAGAATTAGAATAGGGTTTTTGGGGTTCTTGAAGGGTTCCTTGAAGGGTTCTGTAATGCCTACTATAAGGGTTTAGGGTATAGGGGTCTTAATAATTGGAATAGGGTTCCTTAAAGGGTTCTATAAGGGCTACTATAGGTGTTTAGGGTGTAGGTGTCTTGATAATTAGACTAGGGTTTTGGGGGGTATAGTATGCCAAAAATCATAATATGGAGCCACCAAAATGGTAGAGGTAATTATTGAGGCCCCTACATTAGGGGGATTCAAGCTTAGGGTGTAGAAAACCAAAAGCGTTTCGGCCCTAAACCCTAAACGTTCAGGGTTTTGAGTCCGGAGGGGATGAAGGTTCAGGATGGAGGGTTTAACTTTGGGTTGCGGGTCTAGAGGGTTTTTTAGGAGGATTTTGGCTTAAGGAAGAAAAGGTGTCATAGGCTTCTGAGGGTTGAAGGTTTGGGAGTTGTTGAGGGCTTTGGGATGTAGGGTTTTCGTGCCTCGGGAGGGGGGTTTAGGGTTTAGGGGGAGTTTGGGCGTAGAATTTCAGGACCGCGGCATGGGTTTGTTTCAGGTTGTAGGACTTGAGGTTGGGCGGATGTAGTTTACAGTATTCCGGTGGTCAGGGTTTCGCGTCTATTCAATTACTTGCGGACTCCCCCCAAACTGTAAACCGCGAGTGCTCTTGAACCCTCTAACCCCTAAAATTCCGTAATACTCAAACCCCTACAGAAAACTAAAAAGGCCCTAGCCAAAACCCTACAGAAGCCTGAAGGAAGCCCCGCAGGCTGCTAGAGATATTTGCGTTTAGGACGCTTGAAGAAACCGTACCCTGCGAGCCTTCAGGACATTGGCTCGAGTCACGCGACGCGCGCCGGGTTTAGGCTTTAGGTGTCGCAGCCCTGCCAAGGGACTTTGAGAGCTTAAACGCTGCCTGTCTCGGCTGATGCGATGCAGCATACATTCCCCAAAGGCTGAAGATCGAAGCCATCTTGTTTGTTTCGATTTCAAACGAACTAAACTAGATAAAGCGCAAAAGAAGGGAAACAAAAGAAAAAGGAAAGAGGGTTTGGGGTTTTAGGGTTTAGGGTTCAGGGTTCCACCCATCAGAGCCCGAAGTCTTAATTAACAATCCTTACACCCTGCAGCCTAAACCCTAAAGCCTATATATATATATATATATATACATACATACATACATACATACATACATACATACATACATACAAACATACATATAAATGTATATATATATATATATGCATATACATATATATATATATATACACATATACATGTGTATATATATATATACATGTATGTATGTATAGTTACGGAGGGATGCGGAGCCCAGACCCTTGAGC
>CAJNDV010031742.1:35275-46125 GCA_905221635.1 Symbiodinium sp. CCMP2456
TTGGGAGCCCTCCTCCGACGATCCGCCGCCCTGGGATCGTCCGAGTACCCCTGGGACCCAAAAGCAGGCTAAGGGTTTGGGGTTTAGGGTTTAGGGGTTTAGGGTTTAGGGGTTTAGGGTTTTAGGGTTTAGGGGATTAGCGGATTGGGGGTTTAGGGGTTTAGGGGTTTAGGGTTTAGGGTTTCATTCGGTCTTGCATGCGACGATGGCGATAGTGCTCGTGTACATGACCATGGTGGTGGTCCGGACGATTGTGAAAACTTATGGTAACGATCATGGTCGCAGCTCCCCCGCAAGACTCTCGCGCTTTGCACCGAGGAAGGGCTGGAATTCTAGATGCACCCGGGTACCCAAGACAAGCTTAGAGGCCAAAACCCCGGAATCTCTCACAATGGTGAGCCTGATTCATCAGGATCCTCTTAAGATCACGCCAGCGCCAGGCTCCTTGAATACACGTCTGGCAGGGTCCCCCCCTCCCAAAAAAAACAAAAAAAGTTGCCCGTACTCCACAATACGATCCTTACTTACTATGGAAGCCTCAATAATTACCAACATGATTCCTTAGGGTTCCTTCTTATAGTTTTACTATAAAGGAGCCCCAAACCCCATTCTAATAATTAACCCTAACCCTCCAGGTACCTACTATATAGGCCCAAGGGGCTCTAGTACCCTCTACAGTAGGTACCTGGAGGGTTAGGGCAAGGCTCCTACATTACATGTACCCCGGTCGGGGCAGGGCAGTCTCAGCAGCATGAAAGCCCAAACCTTCAGGGTTTAGGGGTTAAGTTTTAGGGTTTAGGGGTTTAAGTTTTGGTGTTTAGGGTTTAGGGGTTTAGGGTTCATAGGGTTTAGGGTTTAAGTCTTAAGTTTTAGGGTTTAGGAGTTTTAGGGGTTTAGGGTTTAAGTTTTAAGTTTTGGGGTTTAGGGTTTAGGGGTTTAGGGTTTAGGGTTTAGGTTTTGGGGTTTAGGGCTTTAGGGGTTTAGGGTTTAGGGTTTAGGGTATAGCTACAGTCAGGTGAGGCGGAGTATTTTTCTTGACATGCTACATAGCACGATCATGAGACGGACGCTATGATGCTCTGAGGAAATCAATCAGAGGTACACTGCTATTGTAATGTTGTCCTTTGAGTGCTACAAGACTCTGTACAAGCGGACATGGGAGAGACCACACTCTAGCCTAATTGACCGGTTTAGCATGTAAGGTCCCGGTTCTACTTGTATAGCCTCTGCGCTGCTACCAACCCTAAACCCTACATCCGAAACCCCTAACCCTAAACCTAAACCCATAAGCCCTAAACTTTACCTAAACCTGATCCCCTCAGCCTTAAACCCTAAATCCGAAACGCCGAACTCTAAACCCCTATCCAAAACACCTAAAGCCCTAAACCCTAAGCCCCTAAGCCCCTAAGCCCTAAACCCTAAATCCCTAAACCCTAAACCCCAAGGCCCGGCACAGTGCCACTCCGTGCTGTGGCCGTCGCATGGCGACCAGGAGTTCCGAATCGCTGCCTGCCGTTTGGGGACTTGGTGTGGTTTAGGGTTTAGGGTTTTAGGGTTTAGGGTTTTAGGGTTTAGGGTTATATGGAAGCGGAAACAATTCCAAATATTGATACTATTCCGTGGTTTCCTATAAAGCTAGACTATGGCAAAGCCCCGAAACCCTGTGCCAATTACAAAGGCTTCTACATGAGCAGGTCAGGCAGAATCTCCGTTCTAAGAATCCTACTTGAAGGATCAGGGCACATAGTAAGTATGGTTCTAAGTACCCTAATTAGAGTTATAAGTAGATATAACTATAGTTACCTTACTTGTAACCCTACTTTCTAAGTCCCCTGACCCTCTAAGTAGGCAGGGGTGTATCCTATGTAGACTTAGCAGGTCGACCGGAACTTGTGCACGGAACCCTCAACCCAAAGCCCTCCCAAACTTCGGATTCCCAACTGTGCTGCTGGACATGCAGAGTTGTGGCAACCCTTTCTTTTGTTTTTGGCTGTTGACTTGGAGTAATTCTACGACGGCACATCAGGGTTTAGGGTTCCTGAGTGATGTCCCGTTTCCGCGGTTCGGAGTCTCTGGCAATCATGGCCGATTTCATGAACTTCGCCAAGGTCTCACATGCATTGGAAGCCATACGGAGTATGCAGTTCACCCGGCCACGCAGATTCGTAGCCAGCAACGCATGCAATCACAAGCTGCATGTTAAGATGTCCCGCCGCATTTTGCTCGGTAGCACCCCCCGAACCCTGCATATGCCCTGATGCCCCGATGGGCGTCACGTCGATGTCGGTAACCCCTGAAGCCCCTTACTCACCTCCTAAGTCCCAAGCCCTAAATCCCTAAAAATACCCCCAAAGTCAGCCCGAAAAGAACTCTTCAGCCCAGAGCACCGTAAGTCTGGACACAGAGACCTTGACTTTATGGTAAGTCTGCTCCCCAAACCCGCAAAACTCCGGCGTTTTGAAGCCCAGCCCGAACTCCTCAACGTTAAACACTGAACCCCAAAACCAAACATCCTCAGACTATCTAAAACCTACAACCCACCCCTTAAGCCCCTGAAATGACTATCTAAAACCTGCACCCCCCCTTAAGGTTCTGAAATTTCAAGCCCCCAAAGCCACCGGCTGCACCTGGTCCCAATCCTTCGGCCGATGCGCATGCAGCCATGTCGAACCGGCCCCTGTGCAGGGTTTAGGGTGGGCTTCGGGTTTAGGGTTAGCATTTCGAATCTTTTGGGAGATTAGGGCTTGACGGGTATTTAGGGCCGTAAGAGTTTGAGGGTTTCGGAATTAGGGTTGAGGGGCTGGGGGTTGTGGGTTCGGCAGTTTAGGGTTTGGGGTTAGTCAGGGTTTGCGAATTGCAGGGTTTGGGTCTAGGGTTCAGCATTGAGGGTTAACATGTGCATGAAGCATTCATGTGTGTTAAGAGTTAGAGCTTAGGGCTTAGGCTCACGTTTTGCTTAAGCGGTCATGCATACCCCACAGTTTGTAGGTATCAGTGCTTCAGGCTACAGGTAGGATGGATGGTTGACGGATGCATGACGATGGATGGCAAGATAGATAGATAGACAGATAGATAGATAGATAGATAGATAGAGAGATAGAGAGATAGATAGAGAGATAGATAAATACACATAAGTAGGTAGGTAGATAGAAACACGGTATTAGAGGTGACTTTGGCGGCTGCACTACAGCTTGAAGCCCACACCTTTTGTGGAGATTCTTCAGATGTTCCCCTTCATGTGCTCCCCTCTGCTGAATACGATACTCCTGCACGGGGTCCTCTGGCTATGATGAAATGGCAAGTCTCAAGCCGAACATCAAACTTCATTATACCTTTAACCCTGCACCCCGGAACCCGATTTAGGGTTTAGGGTTTAGGGTTAGTCTTCTCAGCCTACAGCCCTCAGCTCAGGTGGAACCGCAGCAGCAGCAGCTGGACTGAAGATGACCAGTTCCTCAAGAACTTCAGTGTGGGCTTCGACCAGCCGCGGGGGGCCCCGGGAAAGTTCAGTCAAGCCTTCTCTAAATGAGCCCTTAGGAATATAGGGTTTAGGGTTTATGAGGTGGGTAGTCATTCCGCCTCCATTTTTGGGGTTGAAGGCACAGAGTGTTTAGATTTCGAGCATTCAGGTTTGTGTACGTTTCGGGCTTCATTCGTAGCTTAGGCCGTTCTGGGTTTCGTCGTTGGCATATGCATTCAGGATGGATGGGCGGATGGAAGTATGGGTGTATGCACAGCAACGTGCGATACCTGTGCTTCCGTTCTGTGAAATGGGGCACTGATCATACCGATTCTTATCAGAGGAGCTCGCATACTTTTGAACGTGTCGAAATTCCGCAGTCGAATCCGGACTAAGTACCAAATCTGCTGGCAGCCAGTCTCTGTCCTGGTATCTGGATCCAGCATCGTGCGCATCTGAACCATTCAGCCTGAATCCTCAGCACTCACCTCCGCAACGTTTGGTGTAAAGCTTCAACCTGAAGTCCCTGAACCAGACAGCCTCAAGTCCAGCAGTTCTAAACCTCCCAACTTAAATTCCTAAAGCCCCAAGCCACTGAACGCTATGATTTTCAGCGCCACACAGAACCGGAGATCTGCACTGACTAGGTTTCGGGGCGTCTGGGCCCATACCATCTAGACCCATGTCACAAGCAAGTCTGCCCTCTTCGACGAAGAGGTTCAGGGGGATTTAGTAAGTGTGGCTATACGTAGCTTAAAGAGCTTGTAAGTATGATAAGTAGACATAAATAACCACAGACTAAGTCCCCTGAACCTCCCAGCAGGTACTCGCACTCCAGTTTGCGCGGCGGTCGGGATTCCTACACTCGGACAGGAAGGCTGTCCATCCCTGATGTTCCCGAAGTGAAGCAGCGGCTTCACCGCATCATTGCGAAGAAGTTCACTGAAATGCGCCCGCTCTGCTGGGTAGCGTTTTGGCTGAAAGCATGGGGTTTGGAGAGTTTGCTTTCCATTGAGGCCTCTGGCATGTCTTCACTAGCCTTGCTCATCACTTGGTTGAGGTTCCCGGCGTGTCCTACGATGGACCCCAACGCCTAAACCCTGAACCCAATGAATCGCTCCTTGGCACGTATCACAAGTATCGATATCAACAGACAGCATCCTCAGTGCAGATAGCCTTTCGGGGCTTTGAGATTCCTACTCAAAGCATAAGTTTTGGGTGGACGGACAGGAAACTCAGCAACTACCTTAAACCCTACCTTAACCCCAAATAACCTACTTTTTTGAGGACTGGTATAAAGAAATTGTAATAAGGAGCCCTAAAAAAGGTAGGTCCAGGTAAACCTTGAGACGCTAAGCCCGAAGAAGTAGACCACGCAACTCAAGGAGATGCACACGCCATATTACCCCTTCTACGAAGACATCGCTGCTCGCCTGCTTCGGTTTGGGGGTGCATTTTAAAGCACCCAGAAGCCTACCTTTCTGAGGACGTCAATGAATAAGTCATATTGGAGGCCCTTGAAATGTGATTTGATTTGAAGGTTCTGGCGGAATTTAGGTTTGGTCGTACAGGCATCGATCATGTTGAGCGGTCTAGGCCAAGGCTATTTACGAACGACGCCCATGCACCGTGAGGTCTGGTTTGAAACTTTTGCACGAGTTCTCGTATTCTGGCCATGATTGGAATGTACACTCTACTAAGTATAAAGGGATTACAGGGGGACACTGTTACTAGTTGTTCCGGCCTCTGCATTACATTACGGTTTAGGCAAGTAAGGCCGCAAGCAGAGAAATATTGTAATCAGAGCTGCACCCTAAACCCTAAACCCTAAACCCAACATTAAAGCCCTAAGCCCTACAACATAACCCTGGAACCCGTGGTGCCCAGCGGCCCTGACACCGAAAGACTTGTAACCTCATACGCCCGAAACATCGGGACGTCTTGGCGGACAGGAATGGCATTATGACATACCGGGCCCTTGATCTGGGCAGCACCTTTTTGGGTGCATCTCCTTTTCTCCAGCAATTCAGCATCCACTCAAACTTGGGGTTGGGGTTTGAATTTCCGCTGCGACTGAGAGCATATGGCCTAAACAGATTCTTGACAAGAGTTTAGGCTTCTGAAGCCAAACTTTGCATTGCATCGGCGCAGCGCAGACACCAGGAGCAGCATGACTGGATTCTGTATGCGTGTTTGACCAGTATGCAACTTCTTGCCTATTCAACCCGAAAGAAGTATTTTGTAAAGGTACTGGGCTACACCCCGAATCAAGTTGATGATTGCTTATCTATAATCCCTATTAAGCCCTGAACCCTAAACTTGAACCCTAAACACATGCTTCCAGTAAGCCGGGGCTCCTAAACTTTAAACTCGAGTAGCCATTGGCTCCCCTACCCGAGATCCGACAGCCGCAGGATATCATTGGCACCAACCGCAAGGAGGACGACCCTCCTGAGAACTTGCTCATGAACTCGTGACATGGCTTCAGATCTTATCTTGGGTTTAGGGTTGAGGGTTGAGGATTTAGGGTTGAGGGTTTAGGGTTTAGGTTTGCTCTGTGCATGTGGGGCTCGCTGCTTCAAGCTGTGTGGCTTGGGACTTCTTCGCTTGTCTTGTGTTTCGGGTTTGGGTTTGTAGAGTTTAGAGGGTAGTACCTCGAAATTGGTGAGTCCCCTAATCTTTGGAGGCCTCTACAGCAGCCTTGTGCAAACCCCTCGCCACTCATCCTGACCCCCCAGTCAGCCCAAACTTTCGAGCTCCTGGAGGGCTGCGTTGTTCCAAAATGTCTGTACTACACAAGGTGCTGGGGCCTGTTTGGAACACGGAGGGGTCTTCCCTAGAAGTCTGTAGAAGCCCCTAACCCCTACCCATTGGCCCCATAGTGGTTCCTACCTCATAGGATCTAAATATGAACCTCAAAAAGGAACTACTATGGGGCCTATGGGTAAACCGTCTACAGAACCTGGGTTGCCCAAGCCCTGGAACTCTGAAACCCTGGAATCCGAAAGTTTCGAACCTTGCAAACCCAGTAATGAAATATAGGGGCCTTAATACTTATCTATATTATTTTAGGGGCTCCTCATCATAGTTATATTACAATATACCCCACAACCCTGTTCTAATTATTCAGGCCCCTAGATCATCCCCATATCATAGTCCCTACATTGTGGGACCTCTAACAGAATTAGGGGATCTGCCCTGATCCTTTACCCTCGAGAACACCTGCTGATCCCACGTAGAGGTAGAGAGGACTTAGTAAAAGGATCACAACCACTGTAAGTAGGGTAAAAGGTAGATATTACCATCGTAACTTTTACGTCACTGCTAGGCCTACTTGCTAGGCCCGCTGATCTTCTGAATACACTCTCAGCTCAGAATCCTAGACCCTGAATCCTAAGCCCTAAACCCTAAACTAGGGCTGGGGGTTTAAAGTCCAATCCAGCCGAGGAAGGAGTTCTGGAATCTGCGTGCCGAGATCTTGCATCAGCTATTCCCTGAGGTACGATGTCTCGAGTTGCCACGCGACCGAAGTTGTTCGAGTGCTTCGGGTGCTTGTTTAGATTTAGGGCTTTCGGGGTTTAGGTGAGGTCTTCGAGGTCTACGGGTCTGCTGCATTAGGATTTGCGCTGTCAAGAAACCTTAATTAAACCTTATACCATCCTATACCCTAGACCCCGTAAACCCACATCCATAAACAGAAACCTTGATAAGCCTAAGTTCCTAAATCCCTGCAGCACTAAATCCCTCAACTCCCAAACCCTAAGTACTTTAAAGTAGTTTAAATCCCTCAGCTCCTAAACCCTAAACCGTCCCAACTTTCAGATGTCCGTTGGCATCTAGAGGTCTGCAGCCCCATAGGTCCGGCAGAGGAAGTCTACGGCCGAGCTCTTTAGGGTGTAGGGTTCCCTTTGGGGGGGGGGGGGGGGGGGNNGTTTAGGGTTTAGGGATTAGGGTAAAACCCAAAAAGTTGGAAACGGGATTAAGGACAAATAGTGCTCGGATTCCCAACACATGACTCTTGATTGAGGCTATTGGGTTTCCAACTCTTGGGCTTCTACTATACTCTTTTGTCCAAACAGACGACCAACCTTGAAGAAAGTTAGAATGCAAATCTTCAGGTCTTAGACTTTTGTCACTTTAGTGCTCTTAGGAACGATGTTTAAATTTAGTACAGTATCATGAAACCCCAAGAGATGGCTAAACCATTAAATTTCGCTTTTGGTTCTAAGGACGCTTAAGGAATATATGTTTCAACTGAATACATCTATTCTCAGACCTTTGGTCGTTAAAGACAATTGCTTTTGGGTGTTGTGGAACAAGGACTCCGTAGTCAAAGGGTTTAGGGTTTAGGGTTTGAGCTCTTGGAAAGATAGCCTAGAACCGGGTTTGCATGTTGAAGTTTCGAGGGCATTGATCCAGGACCCCTTGTTTGGGGAGTCCCACGTATCGTCGAAGGAGTTCCTCTATCGGCCTACTGCAGCCTCCTTGCTTATATTGTTCCTATGAAAGCCATGCTGGTAGGGTTTCCGTTCAAAGCGTCGACCAGATGTGTATCATCAGTTCATCACTCTTGACGCAGGCTTTTCCGTAGCTATATACTTTTACACATATGTATGTATGTATGTATGTATGTATGTATGTATGTATGTATGTATGTATGTATATATATATATATAGATATGTAAATATATATATATATATACACGCATATCTTCATGTGTATATACATACATATATATATATATATATAAGCGGATGTCTTTCTCCCAAACTGAACATCTCACCACTCAGGACACTCTACAAAGCCAGCGGCTGGAACGTCCAAAAAGGCTTGAGGGATGATCCTCCAGTAGCATCCTTATAAGATCCCTTAGTAAGTCGTATGTAGGATCCTTTAGTAAAGGGATAAGATATTTGATATGTGCTTTCAGGCCTTTGCGGCGAAGCCCTGCAGTTTAGAAGGCCTCGGTCAAGTTTGGGATTCCTCGTGTAAAAATATTTTGCGATACCTCTTTCAAGGCTCCAGGTTTGAGTACCAAACCCAATAGAGGGATCCGAATAAATGCAAACACTCTTCCTTATGAGTTGCCCAAAACTCTTTTGGACTTATGCGAAGGCCGCTACTGTACACCGATTACCCGAACAGCTCTGCAGCTTTCAGCGCGATTCCACGGGTCGCACGCCAGGCCCTTGCAAAGAAACCTGACAGCGCAGAGCCCTGAACCGAGAGCTTCTCGCGAATCATTGTCACTTTCATGTTTACTGTATGAACTATAATAAAGCTCTTAAAAACCCTCTACGTCCGACATAAACCTCATCAGACATGATACTGCCCCTAAAACCCTAACACTAAACCTTTCTATTCTTAATTTTGCTTAGACACCAGCCCCTTGAGCCTTCACCGCTAGCGCCAATGCCCTGGGCCCCAACACCCCTAACCGTTACGCCGAAATCCTGGAACCCCGAAACCTTTTCGGTTTAGGGATAGGGTTTGGGGTTTAGTGTTTAGGGTTACTGTACTGTAGACGCCTGAATGACTACCGGAATTGCTCCGTAGGGTTTCCTTGTAATATACCCCAAGACCTTGTTCATCGAACGCCTCTCTGTAAAAAAATGAAGCGCGAAAGATTTCAGTTACAAAAAACCTCGACCCTAAAGCTAAGATATGGGCCTTGACAAACGTGCACTATGGCATATTGTAGTTTAGGGTATAGGGTATTGTGGTTTAGGGTTTAGGGGTTTAGGGGTTTGAGGGGTAGAACTATTCTAAGGAACCCTGAGGACCAGTACCGCAAGGAGAGACCCATGGGTTGATACTCCAAATCCCATGGACCGCTCAGACTGCTCCAGGAATCAACAAAGCCTCCTTCCATACCGTCTGGAGCCAGCTCATCGTGGACAAGGACCCCGAGATGGGTTTCGGGTTTACCTGGACCCTTTTTAAGGGCTCCTTAACTTATTGTGATTTCTTTACAAAACAGTAGGTTGTTTGGGGTTTAACTTTAGGTAGGGTTTAGGGTAGGGTTTTTGGCTCGGGGCGCAGCAGCTCAGGTTGACTATTGCAGAGCACACGAATATCAGAATGCCCGAATCCGAAGGTCCCGACCCCGACCGTGACCCTCACGGTTTAGGGTATAGGGTTTCGGGTTTAGGGTTTAGGGTTAGGGGCCGAAGCCGAAACACGTTGTGTTTCTGCCCGAAACGCTAGGCCTTCCGTGTCCTGGAGGGTGATTCAGATGGAAAGAACAGTCAAGCAAGATACCAGTTAGACTTCAGACTTCAGACCCTAAACCCTAAACCCTAAACCCTATACCCTCAATCCCCAAAGCTCAAACCGGAAAACCTTAAACCCAAAGCCCCTCGAGCAGGAGCGAGCGGAGGCGGTCCGCAAGACCACGGTGTCAGAGCCGCTGGGTGAAGCTGTCGGTTTAGTGTAGGTTTTTTGGGGGCTTTGTGTTTGATGATCTTTAGTCATTACGTTATTCAGCGTTTGTTTCAAGAGGGGTTGTAAATTTCGTGTGGGCTGGTTTAATTGAGAGGGTTCTCAATCACCACCTTGCCCCGCCACTTTGGCTTACTCGTGCGGGACTCGTCAGGAGAGGCCTTCTGCCGATGAATTCGACAGTTTTTGTGGTCGGATCTTCAGTAAAACATGAGGGTTAGGTGACATTTCGCAGCCGAAGCGCTTGCCCTCCGTAAAGGGGTTTCGGGGGTGCTTAAGTGCGTTTTGGATTGAAGACTTGTTCATTTTCAGGGTGGGGTGGGCCTTGGCTTGCAGCCTCCTCAAAAACCAACACACACAAACCCCGAAGCCATACGCCTTGAACCTAAAGACCTGTAAGTTCCTGTCAGAGCATGCTTGATCCTGAATCCCTAGCACTGATTTTGCAAAAGAGCCCCCAACTCGATGCTCCCTTCTTACAGAAGGCCCTGGAAGAACCCCGAAACTCTCATTCCTGAATCCTAGGGTTTAGGGTTTAGGGTTTAGGGTTTAGGGTTTAGGGTCTGTAGGCTGTAAAGCACACCCCGAGGTCCCCAACGTCACTGAACAACGAAGCCCCAGATCTCAAAGGCCCGAACCAAAACCCTGAATAACTGAAGCCCTGGGCCTTAAACGCATGTGAAACGGCTTAGGGTTCAGGGTTTGGGAGCGTCTCAAACTCTATATATAAACCCTCAACCCCTACACCCAAAACCCTATTCAAACCCTGGTCGAAAAGCACCAGAATAAGCCCAGGTTCGAGCGTCTTTCCGTCAATGGCCCGCTGGCGGACCTGGCGAAGCGGTTGAAGCGCGTGAATGCGCCTCGGGCTGGGTTGGGGTTGAGGGTTTAGGGTTTATGGGTTTATGGGTTCATGGGTGTATGGGGGAACCGGTGTTTTTTTTTTTG
>CAJNDV010031743.1:12878-35602 GCA_905221635.1 Symbiodinium sp. CCMP2456
CAGACAGACAGACAGACGGACAGGCACATACAGATCCGCGCCTCTTCGCTGAAGGGCTGGCTTCAGGCCCAGGCTTCGAAGGATGGGACTGGAGATTCGGATTATGTGCACTGCAGCCCCTCCAACAAAAACAAATTAGGTCTTCCCCTACCAGTGCTCCCAGCACAGCATGGCCAAGGACAGGTTGCTGAGAAGAGAAGTGGGTTTAGCGTTTAGGGTTTCTAGGGTCCTTGAGGAATGACTGCAGGCTTTGTATCGGAGATTCTCTAACAATGTCCATCTTAAGGAAGCTGTTTTGCTGCCGCTTTCCATAGGTCCTGCCTGTACTTCGCGAGCAGCAGGTTGCCAGGTTTCTTCGTCAAGCAGTGTCTCTGGCACATCGGAACGGATGAGATGTGTGGAATTGCATGCGGCTGTGTCTTAGCCGTTCAAGTCTCAGCCACCCAGCGGCCTCCGAGAAGCGCAGCTGTGACGACTGAAGCAGAGTCGGAAGCGACACAAATCTCCCACCCGAGCCTCACGAGATGAAGCCAACATGTTGTTCCGTGGTTTGTGAAGCTGAATATCTTCTTTAAAGCCTCAAAACCCGCAATTCGACATCCGGACAGCATGTCTTATGCCCTAAGCCCTAAACTCTTAAAACCCTAAAGGCTCGGTAGAAAACCTTGCTGTGCAGGACATCGAGAAGCGCTTCGAAGATGCTCGCGACTACGAGAAGGCCCCTTTCCCAACCCTATTTAGGGTTTAGGGTTTAGGGTGGTGAACAGGTATATGGCAGGATTTATAGCTTAGGTCTTACAGGTCGGGGTTCTTAAGATAAGGGGCACTTTATTTTGTGAAGGATCCTAGTCTTTGGGATAGTAGGGTCCATGTTGAGCTTGAGGCTCCCATACATCGCGTAGGTCGAAGCCATCAGAAACCAGAAGTTGCCCTCATCTACACTAGACAAGCAATCGTGAAGATTTTTCCTTTGGTCACATCCTATGCCCCGGGGCACTCCCTCGCTCTCTGCAGTAATCTTATGTGTCTTGATGGGGGCCCTTGATTATAAGGACCCTAAGCAACCCCCAAACCCTGTTTGAAGCGTTCGGGCTTATTATGTATCCTGTACAAGTTCGGGTTTTCACTCTCCCATCTCTTTGCACAGCGACATAATCAGTCTGGGTGTTGCAGTTACACGCTTTTGTGTTTAGGGCTCACATTAGAGGGTTTAGGTTTGGGCAAGTTACGGGTGTCAGGCTTCTCTTAGAACTCTCGAGAAGACGTCATGCGAAGCGGACTAGGGATGCTGCTGAGATGCCCCAACAACAGGTCCTTCTTCGATCGATTCGTGGTTGTCCTTCCTACAATCTGCTACTGTGCTTGTGGCCACCGTTCACGGGTCCTGATTCTGGTATGCGGCCCGACAACGTGCTGAGTGGCTGTGTGCGTGGGCCTGGGCCTGTGTGTGCGAGTGGGATGGTGAGTGAGTGAGGTGGGTGAGTGAGTGAGTGAGTGAGTACGTGTGTATATACATGTATATATATATATATATGTACACATTTATGTGTTTGTGGCTTAACTTGACTTGATGACTTTCTGAAGCTGCGCCTCAAGCGATACACAGCCAAGCCATTGACCCTTACGCCTGCCCCTTGCCATCGGCAGGGTGGAGAGGATCGGAGAGGTTTAGTTTTTCTCGACGAGGCCAGGACTTCTCTGAAGCATGCGGGCAACAGCCGCCTCTGCACCATGAGCATGTTCAACTTCACTGCTTCTAACTCCGGGGATGGTTTCGATGCATGATGTATTACTTCTCATGCATGCACCATTGTCGCACAAAAATATAGATGTACCCTGGCAAGACATAGGCTTGCAAGAAACATGAATAAGTACGAGAGCTCATGAGCAAGGGCGCATATGAACCATGCAGAAGCCACTGCGATTATGTAAGCATGGTTTGGATTTAAGGGGTTTCGCTTCTTCAGACAATCTTGCGGTGGGGCCAGAAGCATCCTGGGCCAGAGGCTCTTCTTGTCCATGATCGCATTCCAGGCCACAGTGCCATGCCACATCGACCCAAATCGACGTGAAAACCCGTGTACAGCAAACAAATTCACAGAATGAACGGCTTCATCGAGTCCTGCATGGGCTTCAGAAAATCTGGTAGACTGATATGATACAACGTTCCGAAGTGCCTGGCGCAGACGCGTTCATGCTTTCCCTACTGTCGTGCTCATGGACATGCGGCCTCGTCTAAATTCAAAGAACGGTTTGAGGGCCCCTCTGAGGTCCTCAGTTCGTTGTATGTGTCCATGACAGCCGGCACTCTCAGCTCGTTTCGCCAAACAGGAAGGGCCAAAGTCCTGGCATGACAGGTGGGCTTGGCTGAGCGCTCGCCCAACCTTCCGCTGAAGGCTTCTTTTTTCACACATGTTCGAAAGGTCGTGTCTTCAAGCTTGTGGACGTAAGTTCGGACCAGGGGCTTGTTGTGCTCCGTTTGGTATCATGAGATTACGTGGGGTGTTTTGGTTCCGATCTGGGATATGATATAGGATCCTGCCTCTGGTGCATGTGGCGGCGGCAGTTGGTGCATAGATTCTCGATCCTGCATCCAGCGGAAGCTGTCTAGACTGTACAATTGTTATTTTCGATTTGGCAGGCCCTTGTGTAGACAGCTCGCCCTTGCCGTGGGTTCAGCCAGACTGAGGATGCGCGGCTATGGCCTAGCATTTTGAGAGGATAAAGAAGAGTCATTAGTGACGTGGCCCTGGAAAGACGTCCTAAGCCCCTAAACCCCTATGCGTAGGGCGTAAATAAGTACCTATACTATTTTGGGGGTTCCTTATTATAATCATACCGTGCTGGGCCCCAAAACCCTATTCTAATCATTAAGGCCCCTATATTACCCTAAACCCTGATCTTTCTGATGTGGAACGGCCTTCGCTTTTCGCGGGTCGCTAGGTGTCTTCCCCAACCCTCAGCGTGAAAGTAGGGCCCGATCTTCTTCCGATTGATGACGTGAGAGGTGCTCCACAAGCTTTTGGAAATGCCAGGAAAGCAGGCCCGGAACGGGTGGGAAAGATTTGCAATCCTGTAGACGGTCATTGGTTATCGGTTGCGGGGGCCTAGCACTTCGACAAGGTGTGAGGATTTGGCGTTCGAGAATTTGGGACTTGAGGTTCGTGGACAGGTGCTGCCATCACCCGGAATGGAAGGCCCTGTCGGCAACCTTTACAGTCCAAGTCTGTGTGTGTGGGTGTGTGCGTGTGTCGAAAGCGGAATAGAAAACCAGAAGCCAGTTGCAGTGCTTGAGTCGCTTTGTGCGGATTTCACCTTGGCAAAGGTCAAAATCCTGGAGACTAGAGCTGAGGTGGAACAACTTGATCCAAGTCATGCTTTAAAGCCTTTGGACAGCTCGCTGCTCTAACCCGGCCCAAGCCCCGAACTGTAGGGTCCCATCAAAAACACTCAACCCTGAATCCGGCACGTCTAGCTTGGAACCTGAAATTAGATGTCTAAGTCTAGATACTACATCATAAACCCTAAAAGCCATATACAAAAAAACGACGGGATCGAGTATCCCGAAGGTGAGCTTCGTTGGTTTGTCGAACTGGGCGCTGGATGCAGCGAAGATGAACCGATGCCTACTGCTATCCCGTGGCGATGCTACCCCACAGGATATTCAAGATGTGTACTTTACGGGTTGGGATTGGGACTTCAAGCTGCTCTACCATATTCCTTTCTGGCCCATCTCTTCGGCTTTCACGAACGAACTAGGAAGAGTGTGAGCCTGCAAGTCTGTCAGCATCGGTAGTGGTGTCGTACTGACGGATGGATGGTCCCTGACACCATGGTGCAGTGGTACGAAGCGACTCTGGGGATTCAGGCTCCCTTTTCCCAACTATGCGCGGGGAGGGGACATTCACTGCTCCGCATGCTATCAATTAGTTCGCCCTGCCTTTCTACCAGAATCTCATCAACTAAAGTGCGAGCTGCGGCGTCGCCTCAGATTGTGACTGACAATGTCCTTCGTGGACTTGGCGCAAAAGAAACTAGGTCACACACAACAAGCGTAGTGCAAGTATGTGATGCTCCAGGCACTGCGAGTGGTGAGCACCCTGCAGCCGACCGGTTCCGACCACCACTCAGTAAGTAAGTGTCGTAAATCATCTAGGCACCGGCCAAGCTTGCAAACATCATTTAATGGTAAAGCTAAGATGTTATATCTGTTCACAACCCACGGAATTATACAATGAAGGCTTGGCGAAATGTGACGTGGGGCCTGACCTGGCATAGGCACGGTAAAATGCGGACCCGACCTAAGTCAGGAAGCAAGCTTTCCATCCGATACCACACGCACGAAACAGCATTTTTTTTGAGAGAAGCCAAGTCCTTAGATCCTAAGCTGTCGGGGTATAGCACAACAAGACATCTTTCGGTCTCTTTGTTTGTGCTGGGAGGTTGGTTGCCAAGATGTTCCATTCCAGACTCGAAACTCCGAACTACAAAGCCTTAAAGCGGGAAGGCTGACTTTTTGTAAGCAGAACCGGCAGTCCTGAATGCGGCTCCAAACAGAGTCCCACACTTAGGACGCTAATGCTTGTTAAGTTAGAAATACTAGTGCTTCTACGGCGTTGGGCGTTCATAGAGATTCGGGTTTGGGTTGTATCCGAGCCTGTACAGCCTAAGCCCGCTGCGCGGTTATCGAGAGGGCTTCTTCTGCTGTTCCGCCGGGCCCTAACCCTAAAACTCTGAACCCCAAAGCCCGGATAGTCTCGGTCAGGGGTATCTCGAATCAGTATCACGCCGACTTGCACCCATGGATCCTCGCCTGGCTTGTCCGAGTTGTGAGAGCGTAAAACCCTTAAACCATAAAGCCCTGAACCCTAAGAGTCGAACTCCTAAAGCCCTAAGCTAAACCCCAAACCGGGCCCTTTGGAGGAGCTCAGGAGCACGGCAGAGGCGATTTTGGCTTCCGGCCGTGACTCCCAGATCTTGGCACATCACTTGGACGCCTTCGGCGATGCCTTCTTGGAGCATCGACCCTGAAGTATTTGGAGGTTCAAAAACCGCAGATTTCAGGATCATGGATTTTTAGAGTTTGTATTGGAGATCGCTCCTTTTCTGAAATTGCCACATTACAGCACATAGGCACATAGTAGCCGCAGTTCCTACAATGCTGCTTTAATTCACATGTCAGCACCAACATTAGATTTCAGACCGAAGTCCGAACACACCAGGCCCAACGAGACCTCCACTGTCCCGAGCCCTAAACTCTATGCCCGAAGCCCCACGGCCTGAACCCTATGCCCTTAGCCCCTAAACCTTGAAGTCCTGAAACCCCGTCAACCCCTAAGTTTCATCCCTAAACCCTAAACCCTAAACCCTAAACCCTAAGTTTCATCAGGAGATGTGCACGCGACTTGCAAAACACGGCTTCAAAAACTTCGTAGGGCTCCGCGATCCTCGGCAAAGCTCGGCGTCAGCGGGCCTAGGGGTTTAGGTTTTGGGGTTTAGGGTTTAGGGTTTAGGGTTTAGGGTTTGGGGTTTAGGGCTTTGGGCTTAAGGTTTGGGGCCCAGGGCTTTTTGGGTTCAGGGTTTAGGGTTGGGCTTAGGTTTTGGGGCTTGCTTCGGGGGTTTGAGTGTTGCATGCAGAAGTATTGTTCAAGAGCAGGGTACAAAATAGTAGGTCAGGGATGCAGCTACCGAGTATTCAGCGGTCTTGGTTTGAAGGGTTTTGAGGTTGTTAATGAGGGTTAAGGAACACATTCTCGGTGGAGTTAGTGTTGTTTTCCTGAAACCTTTTGGTGAATGAGGGGTTGCACCGCGAGTGCGCTACCTGGTTCAGGTGTTTAGGGCACAGGCAAACTACTAAAGTGGGCCCCGAGTCTTTGGCACTGAGAACAGCATATGTGCCAGTGTATATGGGGGTTTCCGAAAATAGGGGACCCTAATATAGTACCCTAAATAGTAGGATCCTTATTATAAGGAGCCCAAAATAAGGTACCCCTAATTTTCGGAAACTCCCATATGGAGCCCAGGGCCCGAAGCTCCAAACTCAAACCTTCATCCTCATCAGTCAAATTAAGAGGGCCGGAATACCTTGAACGAGTATGTGAGCGCAGCCTGCTCTTGTCGCATACTGCAGTAAACACCAAAAAGTTGGAAACCGGATTAAGGACAATTTTCTGCTGGGATTCCCTATAACTATAATCTTAAGGATTGAGGCTATCGGGTTTCGAACTTTTGGGTTTAGCTTCTACTGTAAAATTCCGGGATCCAGAGCTTCTGGAGACCCCTCTTTACACCCCAATCTCAGGACTTCTACGCCTTCGTGAAGCTTCTTGACCGGAAGCTGCCAGCGGCTGCAGTGGAGTTGCTCCTTGGAAGACTTTGTGTTTGTTTTTTTTTTGGGTTTGGGGTTTGCAGTTTAGGGGTTTCGGATCCGGAAGCTCTGGCTACTATGATGCTTTGGCAAAGTTTTGTGATCCTAGTTCGTGGGCTGGGATCGAGCTTTCGGTCTGAAGCACGGTTGAGGTTTGGGGTTTAAAGTTAGGTCTAGGAGGCAGGAGCTTGTGTTTTGGATTTTGTCACGTGGCTGCCACAGCCCCTTCGTGAAAACAGCATTTCTACCCCCATCGCTTGCTGGTTTGTGTACTAGCCTAAAACTACAACAACCTACAACCCTTGAGATTGGAGTTTTGAGACGCAGGCGTTGTGCTGGTTAGTCTGGTGTTGTAGACTCTGCATGTATGCATGTATGTATGTATGTATGTATGTATGTATGTATGTAAGTATGTATGTATGCGTATATATGTGCATAAGAGTACCCTTTATACTACTCGCCTTGTGCCTGCAACTTTCTTTTTTATATAGCCCCAGCAACTGGATGCCCAGCTGTCTTCGACACGTTCAAGATGCTTCAGCAACTTGAAAGGTCAGCATGACGGAGGACTGAATCCTTCGAGTCATATCAACTGCTTAATGTTTTGTTGAGCTTTCAGTCTGTTACAAAGTCAACAAGAATACAGAAGGAGATCCAGAACTTACTGTCGACTCGTCGGTTTCCACAGGTTCTTGCAGGGCCTGAGTAGTTGGGCATGGGAGCAGGCAGGTGCCCTCGGGCTTTGCAAGCCTATGCAAGAGGGGTTTCCATATGTACTGAAGCTCCATCCTCGGTATGTCAGCCCATATTTTGCTTTCGACCTCACACTCTCAAAAACGGACGCACAGAGTCCAACAACTACCAAAGCAACCGACATGTAAATTCAAGCTTGAACATCATGATCCGCGAAGCTCCAAAAACTGACTCCAGCTCTGACGACCGTAATAAGAGCTTAGGCCCTCGACCCTTGACCCGAGCGACACCCTACACCCTAAGCCCGAGTTCAACCCTAAACCTGCGTTGAACCCGGAAGCCTAAACCCTGATTTGAGCAGCTCAACATCCGGCTCAGGCCACCGAGCCTTTTGGTCGATGCGCTGCAACGTTCCTTCGGGGGCATCCCTGAGGCACTGATCCCAGAGGCGCTTTGGGATTAGGGCTTAGGGGGCTTGCAATGTTGCCAAACGATGTGGTTTGTGCAGTGCGATTGTTGCCTGAGTGATCTGCCTTAGTGCAAATGCAGCCTCGATTCTTCGCCCTGAGTTTTCCAGTGCTGAAAAGAGTCCGAATGCGGCAATTGTCTGGATCTGGGTCGCCACCACTGCCCATAAATTGCAAGCTTGCCACCTTCACATGGTAAAGGTGGCAAAAAGTATCGCATGCGATATGTGTGTATATATATATATAATGCTACAAAGTATATAACGTACAATCTAGAATATAGTAGAATGCCCAAGATATAGCATTTTTCAAATAAATGCACGCGCCTATCTATGCATGTGTTTACATATATATATATATACATACATGGATGTGTATGCTTATATGTAGTTGCTCATCGTTTCAGCTGTAATTAGAACAAAGTGTGAATATATATATATATATATAGACATATGTTGCACAACACATAGACGTATAAGACAGACGATAACATGTAACTAGTATCGAAAGTTGTTATCAAAAGTTTTGTAGCACGGAAGTTCGAACATGTAACAGATGGAAAAGATGGTGTGTAACATAAAACAGGTGAAGCTTCATACGAAATGGAACATATCCAGTAGATATGTCTGTAAATGTCATGTGTGATGTAGATTATGCTTTAAAACATATAGTAAATGTTTCGAAAGGATATGTTACAGTATATACATAGCAGAGAAAACATAGTCTATCATTATATGTAACTGATGTTACATAATATGGAATGCACAGCATAAAAGACTTATAATACAGACAATGTAGCTAATGTAGAATATGTATGTCATATGAAATCTGATAAATAATGTACATTTGTTTATATATGAACCCACATGTTGTGCGTTCCTATTGAGATTTTCGTGCTGTGCGTTTGCATGGTATATTTTGTTTCTATGTAGGGCATCAAGGGAGTTTGTACATGTGCGTGCAGAGATAGTTGGTTGGATGGATAGATAGAAGGATAGATCGGTGTTATGGCGCGAACTGTACATTGGAAGTAGTTATATCATTTATATACATACATATATTTGTATACACACGTATGCGCACTGCCTTTTATATACTGTGCATTGTGGTTTTCTGTTTTGTAATGTACATCATACATCATATATTATGTGTCAAATGGTGAATGTATGCACACACACACGTATATATATATATATATATATACATATATATATATATATTTATATTTATATATTTATATACATATGTATGTGTTTATACATCGATAGTAGTAGATAGAGGGTCGTATGAGGATGATTGATGTTATTTTTGAACAGTAGTAGTAGTTGTTGTTTGTTGTTGTCGTCGTCGAGGTCGTCGTCGCAATGGTATTAGTACTAGTAATGGTAGTAGTGGTCGTCGTCGTAGCAGTAGGACTAGGAATAGGAGTAGGAGTTGGTTAGCAGCAGCAGAAGTAGTAGTGGCCGTCGTGGTCGTCGTGGTCGTCGTCGTCGTCGTAGTAGTCGTAGTAGTAGTAGTAGTAGTAGTAGTAGTAGTAGTAGTAGTAGTAGTGAGTATAGAAATATATATAAGATGCTATTAAATATTATTTATCATACATAGTTGCTTTAACAGAATTAGTTTTTTCATTGAGTTATTCAAGACTATTTTTATCTATAGATCATGTTATCTAGATAGTTTTGTATGCGTTATCATTGTATATCATAGCAAGACATCAGAGCTTGAAGCCCAATGGACAGTCCGATCCGGAAACCGTACACTTCACAAGCCAAGCAATCCCAACCCAACAGCAGGTCATGCTCGAACCCTTCTTCGAGCACTGCCGTGCATTAGTGCAAGACGACTTTGCAGCCGCCTCACTGATGCGGCTGCCTGTTCTTGAGCTCTTGAAAGGAAACCTGCAGGACTTGGCAGTGCCAGAACGAGCACAGATCGGCGCTAGGCACCTGATGGTGTTCGGACCTACTGCTGCCACGGCTTCGCTACTTCTGCAAGAGGAACTGAAGGATCAGCCAGCAACGGTGATTTTTGGGTCCTCGTTTCCCGGGGACAAATCCGTAGCGGCGATATATCGCGAGATTGCCCACATCAAGCAGGCTATGGAAGTGGGCGGATGCAGCATGCTTGTGCATGCGGAGGATGTCTACGAGTCCTTATACGACATGCTCAACCAGTTCTACACACAGGCTCTGGGACCGAAACGCAAAAACGCACGGAATCTGACAATCCGGTTTGTCATTCCACAAGTTCACAGTTGCTCATAATCGTGTTGTTTTCGTTGGAAAAGGCATCTCAAGCCAAGCAATTCTACAAGCAATACAGGCCCACTCGTGGCCGTGCAGCATGCTACGATATGTATCTATACAGACCACATACATGGAAAAGCTCTCCTTCGAGCTTCCATCCGACCCCCCTTGTGCGCGTTGTACGCGAGCGATAGAGTATGCAAGAGGGTAAAAACCACAGTGTAGTATTCTATAAAACACTACAACTGAACATCATATAGTACACTATACTAAAATACAAGATGATATACTCAAAAAATATACTAAATTAAGAAGCGCTTCGCAGGCCTTGGGGCGAACACTTTGCCGCTTGGCCATCGGCGCAGAAAGTCGCCAGTGCGACGTGCATCCAGCGTTTCGATGCATCGTCGTGGCCGATGCGGAAGCTCGCTTGAGGGCTGTAGTATTAGGCCGAAGGGTTTAGGATTTGGGGCTGGGCACTTGTTATGAGTCCAACCAACCAACGAAAGTTGCCTTTATCTGATCGGTCCAAGCTGCTGCAAGGAAAAGGCTGCTCTTTATGAGGCTCCCCTTCTCAACCGTTTCGAGAAACAGCAGGTGGATTTCCACAGCTTCCTAAAGGACCTGGTGCTTGGAGGTTTGAGGCTTCAGGGTGTAGCATTGGTGGTTTCAGGGCTTGCATTGTGGATCTGGCCCTTTGGACTTGAGGCGTGTTGGGTTTCGTAGAACATGCACGAGCTCTCGAAGCACACCACAGAAACAAGAAAAACACACATCTTGGCGCCCTCATCCTAGCAGGACGAGAAGTTGAAGGAGCTGGAGCCACTCCTCCAGGCGTTTGTTTCAGAAGTGACCGAAATGAGTGGTACATCCTTGGCCTCCTCTGCCTTTTTGGGCTTCACGGATCCTCGGCCCATCGAAGCTAACTGGGAGGCATGTTATGGTGATCGCTACATCTTAGTTCCAGCAGCCAGTGTACTCTCGGGTATGTATATGGATAGTAAACACCCTGCCGAGAGAAGAGCGGCAGAAAGGATAAGGCAGACAGATGAGTATACAGTAATATGCTTTCAAGATCTCTCAAGCTCATGCGCTCGCGCACACACACACATAGATATAGATATAGATATAGATAGAGATATAGAGATATATAGGTATATATATATATATATACATACATACATACATACATACATACATACATACATACATACATACATATATATACACACACGCGTGCGAGCGCGTTCGTTTTTTTGCTTGGTCGGCGAGTTCCAACAATTCGTTGGAACCGCTATCGAAGCCGAATTAATGACATACATGACATCAAAACTTAACTGGTGAAGGTGAAAGGTAGGGTGTGAAAGATGTTGCCATCATCGTCTGCGATTCTTTTTCACTCCGCGGCATGTGGTACAAAAGAGTCACAACTTGGAATATGTCACGGTGACAGAAGATGTCGGCAAACCTGTGAAGTTTACTAGCACATGGCTTGCGGTTACGTCCTGCAAGCTCGGATGGTGGCAAATTCGTGCACGTTGGACTTTCTTCACGAAAGTGGGCAGCAATAACGAAAGCGAACCATGCCACAGTTTGCAGTACGATGGTTCAACGAACGATGACTCCAGGTGTGCAGTGGAGAGTCCCCAGCTTCTTTCCATCCCAAATATTAGCCTAAACATTGAGCCATGTATATGTATAAAGATATGATATACATACATGTTATGCATGCGTGTATATATATATATATACATATAGACATACACCTAGACAAACGTTTAAAAACATGTGTATATATATATATGCATATTTGTAGATTGAAAGAAACCTTAAACAGTAAATCGATAAGCTGTGCAACAGTAATTAGCTTCATAAATGGTCGTGTGCAGATCATGTTATACAACCACACGTGCGTGCGTACACACGCGTACATATTTCTTTTCATTATTCCATACCATATGTACATATACATACATGCATACCTACATGTACAAAAGTTCACATGCAGCACAGTGCCCGTTTGTTTGCCTGTGAACGCATCTATCCTCCTGCCGCCTCGAGCTTGAACATGTGCGGGTTGCTGTTTCAGCCAAGCCGCTTGTAGGGAGACTGGCCAGCAGAAGGGTTGTCTCACCAACCATGACACACACTGCTAAGGATCAGTCAATTCCTGGGCTTCTGCTCGCGGCACAGAGACGGAATATGCACACCGATGATGCCCTTCGCTGGGCAAAACAACAGCTGCTGGCGACCTGCATGCCCAAGGCTGTGGGTATGTGTCAGATTTGGGGCTTCAGATTGTGGAGGAGGAGCCTTTTGCTCTTGATCTAGGACCAGCTTTGGCATTTTGTGTGTAAAGGTTCCGGGCTTAGCGTGCTAAAAACAGGGTGCTGGGTTGCAATTTTCGGAGAGAGGGCTAAGAGCTGTCGGGGGATGTGAGGGTAAGGGTTGTGTGGCTGTGTGTTGGCAATTCATGCGTCAGAGTCCGCATGATGCATAGACACCCTCGGCGCACTAAGCCCATCAACCTTCTGCTCAAACCTACAAACCTCAAAGAGTCCGCCTTTGAGCGAACTCTAAACCCTAAACCGCAGTCCGGACAGGCCTGGTGCCGCTACTCCAGGGCTTGTGGGGGAAATCCAGACACCCACGGCTGTAGGCACATCCGAGTTTTCTCTCTCAATCCCATTCTTTTCTGAGCTTTGAAGTCAAGGCGACAGGCATTCTACCCAAATCGTAAATCTCGGAACCTAGACTCCAAGGTTCTGGATAGTCCACAGTTGCTGGTGGAAGCATAGTCCGGCCCGGGCACGCGAGGGGCGTGCATGTAACCCTGCTGTGTTGGCTGCCTGATGCACGAGCTAGGTCTCAAATTCGTTGAATCTCTCAAGAGTTTCGTCTGGACTTGAGAAAGTAGGCACGTAATCCCTTGGTATGGCTAGAAGACACCTAGATTCCAGACGGGAAGATATTCACAAGATGCTGCTTCATTGCGATGCAGCTACATCGGCATGCGGTTTGGCACAGGTGTTTAATGTCCTGTCAGCCCTAAACCTTAAACCCTACCTATAGTCTCCAGTGTAGGTCCTTTTTGGGGATACCTTATAGAATCCTTGATATATAATTGGTTAAACCAAAAAAAGAAACTACAATGGAGACTATAGGTAGACCCTAACCCGTTATGTGTTGTTTTCCTTCGTTCTGTATCACTCTAGTGCCCTGCCTTCGGCTTCCTACTCTGCTTTGCTACGTGTCGCAGATTGCATATAGCTGTATAGCTTGCCTGTGTGTTCTGCCTTATCAGACCCGGAAGGATGGACTTCAGCCTGAGTTGTGTTACTCTTGCACACTGCTCCAGGCCATCTGCACATGGCTCCCTCCCCGACTTCCTTGCTGAAGCCATGAGCCACGGCTACGTGCTTCTCTGCCTGTGAGGAGTCGAGAAGTTCTTGTTGGGGCCTTGGGGTCTTAGGGTTTAAGGTTTGGATTTGGGGTTTAGGGTTTGGGGCTCAGGGTTTAGGGTTAGGGGGCTGTGGGTTTAGAGTTTAGGATTTGTGGGCTTAGGGTTTAGGGTTAGGGGTTGTGGGTTTAGGGTCTGCTTGATGCATAACTCTAAATCAGCAGGGAAAGCGGCCTCAGAGATAACCCGATGAGCCCAAAGGCCCCCAACAGAAAGGGCACTAGACCAACCAACGCCGATCAGACCTTGTATTTCAATCTGCCCGTGATCCCAAGCCCCATCGCTTTGACTGCTCTTCGAGCATGATGTGTTGTTGTTTTGCTTCATGTGGTTTGCCCTAAACCCTAAACCCTAAACCCCTAAACCCTAAACCCTAAACCCTCCGATCTGACGATCGAGTTGTTCTCCCAAGCTTCCGCAGGCTGGAGCCTGAACACTAAGTCTGCCCCATAAGGTTGGACTGGATCCTTTACACCTTCAGTTCAGCCAAGACGCAGCTGAACCCTTTCTTGCCGCCGGAGTGGTCGGATTCGGCACGGATTCTGACTCTGGGTTGTTTATGAGGGCTTTCTGAGGTGATAAGGGGGATCTTAATCAGAAGCTTAATTGAAGTTTCACGGTCAACACTGCCGGTGTTGCACTATTTTGTCACGAACATTATCGTAACTGCATCTGGTCTCGCTAGCAAGACAACCTAGGAATCTTTCCAGTATCACTTCTGCGGCAGAGGCCCGGCGTCAATTTCAAGGCTACGGAGCCTACCAGCCGTTATAGCATGTCCCGCAGCGGCTGCAATGTTCGGAACTTTGGTGCGTAAACGGCGAGGCTGCAGAATGTGCCGGACTTGGCAGAGGGCTGGCAGGCAGCAGTTTTCCCAAAGGGGGATCTAGGGGGCCAATTCGTACAAGCATCGCTGGTGACCGGGCTTGAGTCTGACTTGTCCTCCTGAAACCATGCGCTTGAAGCCGGAATTCCGAGCTTTTGCTACAGGCCAAGCTGAGTCACTCCGCGATTGCCCGTGCGGGCTCCTTCAGGCGGGATATAGACGTTAGGAAGCATCCTTGTCCTTTCGCAAAGGTGAATAAGACAGGCCAAGCGAGAAACGAGGCGACTCCTGCATGAGTCGAAGTACGGTCAAGGTGTCGACAAGGAATAATCAAGATGACGACGGGCTGCTGGATAAACGTTGGGTCTCAGAGTCGGCATGACATACCGGGCAGCTGAAGGCAGTAGGGGCCGGGGCATGCCGGGGTGCGTTCGAGTGAGGCGGCTAGTAGCTAGGATGGCGAGGTGGTGTGGGCCTGGAGCGGATCAGCAACCCTGTACCTATGTACACCAAACAGTTTGGTAAGTAACCTGAGACCTTAGATCTCCTGAACTCTGATCCCTAATCCCTAATCCCTGGCCAGGCTTGTCCCAGTTGTGAGTGCTGAAATCCTTTCTTCGAGCTCATATTCGAATGGAATGGGCAGTAAGGATAAGAAGTGAACCATGGGAAGGCCTGGAACCTGACTGTCTCCAGTTCGAGCATGTCTCACCCAGTCAGGGACCTATCAAACCTCGCCGGGCTGTGCCCCGAGTCAGAGCAGCGAAACTTTACGACTGCAGCAGCATTGAAACCCACAAGTGACATGTCGTTTAAGAAGCTCGTCTAAGGTAGCACCCCGAGGTTCGAAGACGAAAGCCTCAACCCTAAGCCCTAAACCGCCAACAGCTAGAAACCCTGCAGGAAGGCTCAGGTTCGACAATTGGAGGCGACACTGGCAAAGGTCATCGAACGCTTCTGCCAATGGGTCGCCATCGGAAGCACAGGCCCACAGTTAAGGGTTTAATATACCTCAATAAACCAGGAATCCCTTCCCTAACAATATTAAAGCGGGGGGGGGGCGGGCTGAAACTCGAGAAGCGTGTAATCTGAGAAGGGGCTGTATCTCTAATGTCACTTCTTCAGGATCTTGCTCCTGCTCTTGCTGTCGCTCCTGCTCTTGTTCTCGCTCTTGCTCTTGCAGTTGCTCTTCCTTTCACTCATATAAATTTTCATCGACGAGGATGTGTCCTGGAAAGTGTTGTTAGAGGGGGGGGGAGGAGGGGGGGTTTCATGAAATAAAGGGGGGAAGGGACACAGCCCGCAAGCACTCCCAGACTCCGCCGAGGTCTGTGGGCCTGAACCCCCATGTAGAGGCGTTAATAATTAGTGTCCTTGTCCTCGGTTCGTGTCGGGCCGCCTTTTTGCCAGGATAGCTTTGGACGTCCCTGCAATTGCTAATGATTGCAAGCAGATTTCCTTAATCGTACATATGCTGTGCAAACTCACCAATCCATGAAGTGTTCAAAGCCAAGCATGTAACCCTTAATCCGGAGATAAAAATCTTCAAAGCACCAGCACCCTAAACTTTGCAAGCCTAATGAGGAGTCAGCTTTCAGGCCTACCCAGGACCAAAGACAGCAAAAACACACACTGATGAAGTCCCCCGGAACACCCTTAAGTAGATCCCTAAAGGGGTTTCTTGTAGGGTTCTATAGTAGGGTCCTAGAGGGTTCTATGTATACTGGGGTCCTGTTAAGGGGGTTCCTACAAACCCGAAGCCCCCCGAACCCTGAGTCAGGAGCCGGATGCTTCGCGGTGCCGCAGAGTGAAGCGCTGCTCCAGCTCTGGCAGGGAACACTCCGAAGCGAGGCGCGACCCTGACTAGGTTCCCAAAAAGCAGAGAAACAGTAGGATCTCAAAGCATATCTTAATCGACATGGTAATCCTTTTCTTACAGGATTGATTCTTTTGCCATGGGTTTCGTACGGTTTCGGGTATTTGTTGAAGTATGTGTCCTAAGGGTTTTTTGATTGTATATGGACCTTAAAAGGGATTCCAGATTTGTGCTCTTGCTGAAGAGTCAAGAGAGTGTCTTGCAGGCCATCATGAAGCCTTTGGATTCTTTAGGGTGCAGGACCTAAGCGGAGAACTTCAAGAGCTTGCTAAAGCAAGCCAACATTCATGAAGTACGAGATCACGAAAATGTCGGGAATAGTTGCCTGCCATGCTGTTGTTGACACGATCATCGACCCTAAGCCGCACTTGAAACTCCTACCGGAAACACCCGGTGGCTCGCTCATGTCTGCTTTAGGGTGTTGGTTCGTGTTTTAGGGGTTTGCGTTGAGGGTTTTGGCTTTAGGGTTTTTTGTTTGGGGAATAGGATCAGATGCTTGAGCTTAAACTTTGCCGAAAAGCTTGAAAAGTAGTAGTCAGCCGACAGGCCGATACAGTGTGAAACACGATCAGCGTAAGAGCGCTCCTAAAGTTCTAGGATGGGTGCCTTGAGGTTTTCCAGAGCATCATGGAGGAAGACACCGAAGCCGACAATCTGCTGAACCGGATGGTGGCTTTGCTGAGGGTCCTGCTGGTTACTGCTAGTTTTGATGGTGAAAGTTAGAGGTAGATCTATGTATGCCGGGTACCTTCCATGATACGTCTCGGCGCAAAAGGAAGATGCACCTAAAGCTCAAACCGCGTAGCAGTATCTGAACGGAGCTGTTGGTAAATTTGCATCATCTCCAGCCAAAGGCCTGGTTTTGGAATTGTCGGGTTTCAGGTATTTTTCGGGAGTTCAGCGAAGACGCGTACCATCGCAGGTTCTTGTGTCGCATCATGTTTGTTTCCTTACGGTGGGCAGAAGGTTGCTAATTTGCTTGCCTTGCCCCCTAGACTTTGATACTAGAAATGCCTTCGTAAGATCCCGTTTCCAGGGACTCAAGCCGCGGGTTTTTGCGTTCTTTGACAGACTGGAGGCCGACCCTCGTGTACCCAGCAACCTCTTAAGAGCCTCGCAACTCCGGATCTATTCCTCCGCAGCTCTGATCAAATTGACATCCGAGAGTCGGTGAGTTTCCACCTGGACGGTTTAGGGTTTAGGGTTTAGGGTTTAGGGTTTAGGGTTTAGGGTTTAGGGTTTAGGGTTTAGGGTTTAGCCTTTTTAGGTGTCGTTGCATGGGGAGGGATGACAGTCAGATCCTTGTCTACACCTGAGAACCGTAGAGAGACTTCCAGGCCGCAGGCTGTTTCTGTATTTATATCCTGCAGGCATCGACGTTATGGACCTCCCTTGGCCATGCCCAGATCGTTGCCATTTTTGCAGGTTTATTGCGACTGTACGATGTGTTCTACAGGATATCTTAGACAGCTCGGCAAGACAGTAGTACGGCCTACTGTGCTGAATGTCCAAGTGCCCGACGAAACCCTAGGTCCGGAAGTTCAGGGTGGCAGAGCTGCGAATTGTTGGGAGGCCCGACTCACTCTTCGACGACGGCTTCGCTGTCCTTATTCACTCCTTTGGCACGACTTCTTCGAGAAGGCAATGAACCTCGCGCAGGCCCTGTCTGTTGCTGGGAGGTGGAGGGCTTGCTGAGATAGCCCGAGGTCTCCGCACTGTCACATACTTGAGTTTCCATGTTCGAAACCCACGGTTGGCGGCTTGAGTGCAGCCATACACTTCAATCTTCTTCCCTGATGACGCAAGCCCAGGTTGGCGGGCGCCAGGAAGCGGGACACGATCCGTGGCAGCGGATGCGCGAGATTTGCCGAGTCGATGGACAGGACATGACCAGGCCGGACGGGTGCTTCGGATTCCAAGCAGTGGTTAACGAATGGACTGGGCTTTCATGGGTCGGGGGATCCGTATGCAGTGCATTCAGCACCCAAGGATCACAGTCAGAAAAAGGTGTCAGCCCGAAAGCGGCATACCCCACACTCACTAGAGAAACGCTCAAAGTACAAAAGAGAGTGTAGCCCGAGATGATGGCCGGAAAACCGTGTTGAAACCATTGGTCTTGAATTTGTTCTTGCAAGGCCAGTAGTTAGCATCGCTCAGGTACGGTGGCAGTTGAACCCCCTAAACCCTAAACCTCCTATGACTCAGCAAGCGCAGTGGCCTGCCATGCAGGTGGTTCGGTCCGGATGCTTGTCAAGCGTATGGCCACGATGTCGCTGGATCCAAATCGACTGCCAGGGCTTACATGCAGATGCTAAAGTACAACAAGTAAGTGAGTAGGAGGCTTCTTTTAGCGTCCTGTAGGGTGTTACAGCAATCAGCAGAACCCCATTTTTGTCTATCGACTACTCGCTTTAGCTGCCTGCTTCTGTCTGCCCGGCCACGTGGCTGATTGTAGGAGTTCCTAGGCAGTTAAAAATATTATAAGGATCCGAAAATGTAACCTCCAAAAAGCTTTCTTGCCATGCACGTCCGATTTTAAGGCACAAACAGAGCAACATCACATGCTGCTTCAGTACAGCACATGAACGTTTTAACGCTGCATGCACGTCCTATCAGCGACGCATGCATGTTTCCGTTAATTCACTTGTGTCAGTCCCCTGGCTGCTAACTACGTCCACGCATCTGCTTGCACCAACAGCCATTGGCTACATAATATGAGCGTGTCGGCTCCAACAGGCACAACTCATCTCCCCGGCCCTACCAAGGTGGAGAATCTTGCTGCTATAGCCCTTGCAAATCCAAGTGGCCGAGATGGTATACTTAAACCTTGAGCCTGTCCATGCATATACCTGCTAGCAATAATCTCCAAGTAGTCCTCGTTAGAAAGGGCACCATCTCACGTTTCAATGTTTTGGATGATAAGCATCCAGGCCATTCTGCTGGCAGCGCTGGAGACGAATTTGAAGCTGGAGCCTCATGATATGGACCTGCCACTTTGCTCTTTTCAGGACCTATTTGCATTGATAATGATTCGTGTCATTGTGGGCCTTGTTGTGAGCATCCACAGGAAGGCTCATTCGGAAGGCATTCTTCGAGGTTGGGTTTGTGGATCCAAGAGACCAGCGTGGATTAACGTTTGACTGCGGGGGCTGAGAATCTCGCAGGCAGCCTCTGGCACGTCGACAAACGCCTAATGTATGGATTCGGCTGTCAAGTTTTCACATACACTCAGAGTTTCAGAAGTAATCACCACGCGGCATTTGAGCAAGGCTGTTGGAGGTCGTGTTCATCTATGCCAGGCAATGTGGGGGAAGAGAACTGATTTGCAGAGACAAGGTCAGCCGAGACTGCGCAGTCCATCCTGAATGGCGCCCTATCGTTTTAGGGGAGCAAACTGAGTCGAAGCTTCTCCAAGTGTCGGTGCATCCAGGCTCGATTCAAGCATCTACAAATTCTCCACTTTGCAGGAAGTCCGTTCAAGGCATCCTTGTTGGCCCCGACGTGCACATGGCGATTCGCAGCATGGCTGCTATGGCCACGGTCTTGCCTGAAATCCTCGCATCCACGTTGCGGAAGGGCTATGCAGAAGAGTCAAGCAAGCGGGTGGGGGGTGTTGCACCGTACCTGATTACTTACCACCAGGTGCTCATTGTACGCATTTCACGCAGGCCTGCGTCCAATGGTCACGCATAGAACCGACGAACTTGCAACCGTACCCCGTAAGAGAAGCCTTACGAATGAGAGGTTTGTTTTCATTCCAGTACCTTCAACTTTGCAGATTCCAGGCAACAGCAGCGGCCCCGCTGATCGTTTTCCCTTTCGGAACCGGTTCTGAACAGAAATCTAAGGCTTTGAAACAAAGACGATTGAAGCCTAAACCCTAAACCCTTTGTTTGGCCCCAGGACTTGCAACACGTTCAGACGACTCTCGAGCTTTGTTCCCTGCAGTGCGACCTAGTCAGCGAAGCGGGTGGGAAAAAAACCCTGAACCCTAAACCCTGTGCCCTTCGAAGGAAAGCTGTGGCCCATCCTGCCTCATTTGGCCAAGCTGGGGTCATTGGGGCTCATGACCCCAATCCTGGCTGCGCTGCGCTCCGAGGTGGGCGGACAGAGGTCGTGAGGTTTACTATAGAAGGCTAAATAATTACCAATAGTATTTTAGGGCTTCCTTGTTGTAATTATACTGCTATAGTACATTTTTCCCAAAACCCTATCCCTTATCAAGGCCCCTACATTACTCCACTGTAGGCTTCAGGGTTTGTTTGGGTCGAGGCCCCAAAAGACGTAGCAAATTTGGGGTGTTGAGTATTCTTCCAGACAAGACACTACCCTGGAAGTTGTCAGGACACCACCGACGGCTTCTTCGAATCTATTGCGGATGCTGCCGTGAACGCCGTCTCCTCTGACAGGTGTCGGCCGTCAGCCGTGCTGGAGACTCGCTTTGCCTGCTTGTGATTAGGGTTCAGTAGCCATACCACAACCCAGAGGTCACAGTTCATTCAGGTTGCTTGTGGTAGGCTTCGGATCATGCCCTTGAACTCTAAATCCCAGACGGCCAGAACGTGTATGTATGCGTGTATGAGTGTGTGTATGGCACAAGCAGAGTCTCATAGGCAGAGGGAGAGGCAGGCACTGGGAACGTAGACAGGTCGCTTCTGTGCTGTTGGTTTTCAACAGTCATGTCAGGCCTCTGGTCCATGAGAGTGCGGAGGGCTGCGGTAGTAATATGTTATATACTCTGCCAACAGGGGCAATAGTAGAAAAGCAACTAAGCCCAGTTCCGGCTCGTGGAAACTTAATGCGGCATGAAATGCCCGGAATGGAAGCTGCTACGCCCGGAACCCTTGGAGTCTAGCGCGGCAATCGCAAGTGCTCAAGCATAATAGCGGATTCAGGATCACCAGCTCAAGGAAATTGAACTGCTGTTGACGGCGCTGAGCCAGATCACAGCAGGCGCAGGGATTCAGTTTTGCTGAGCTTGTTGAGTGTGCCCTTCGTCTGGTTGTCAATCCTAACGTCGTCAAGGTTGTGAGGCATGAACGCTCCGTCGCAGGTGCAACGATTGCTAGACTTCGTGCATCATCATCCGGAGTCAACATCTGGCCTAGAGTAGCACCACTCATTGTGAAAGCCTCTCGGGGCGAAAGCGTCCTGCAGGCAGCTGCTCCAGCAGCCGAATTGTCCAGGAGAAGGAGACTGCGCATTGCACCAGCATCCTAGTTTCTTTCCTAGCTCTTGTCCTGATATTGCAACAAGAACAAGCAAAACATATGTCCACAGCAGTGACTTGGCAATCATTAGCGGCAGATTCTTGGCTTTTCTGGGCGCCGCCAGTTGCAGCTACAGTCGCCGCCTCGTTGTCGTCAGTTAGGCAGTGGTGGCGGCTGTTGTTGTTGTTGTTGTTGTTGCTGCTGCTGCCTTTTGTTGTTGCTTTTCTTGAAAGTACCTTTATCTCGTGCTTGGTGCTACTCTTCCTCATGGTCCCTGTTCTTCTGACAGTTTGGCTGTGTGCCCTCATTGTGTGATGACTTCTTGCAAGATTTGGTTGAATGGGATTTTGGTTGAACGACCTGGAGCTCTGACTGTCACCCACAGAACTGGGCCTTTGGGTTTGGTGTCGGAAGTTGGGCTTCGGAGGACTGATCTCCATTTAGGGTTCAAGGTGTGGTCTATCCTCACGCCCAAGCCACCCAATAGCCTGCTTGGTTTAACGATTCCAGGGGCCTCTATGCTCTTAGCGGGGTAGCGTATTTGTGTTTGTCATTGTTTCTATGTATTTTTCCTGAGTTGTTTCTCATTTTGGCTGGGGTTTAGGAGCAAAGGAGAGAAAGGCACGTCAGAGAAAGGAAGGACAGCGCAAAGAAAGAAGGAAAGGCACGAAAGAAAAAAAGAAAGAAAGAAATAAAGACAGGAAGGAAGCAAGAACGAACGACAGAGGAGGCAGAACGAAAGGAATAAACACGGGAAAAATAACGCAATAAATAAAGACAGGGAGAAAGAACGAAGGACATAAAGAACGACTCAGCACGACAGAAGGAAAGACAGGAAGGAATGAGGGAAGGAAGGGGAGATAAAGAACGAAAGAGATAAGGACACACAGAGCGACGAAAGAAGAACAGAAGGACTGACGGAAAGAAAGAAATATACAGATAGAGAGAGATAAAGAAAATAAGCAAAGACACAGAAGACGGACAGAAGGAAAGTACGACAGAAAGAAAGAACAAGGAAAGACACGAAGCACTGAAAGAACGACAGAACGAATCAAGTAGAGAAGGAAGGCATTAGACAATGGAAGAGCGACTGAAAAAGAACTGCCGAAAGCACTACATAGAGAAGGAAACACAGAACGTGAGAAAGAGACGGGGAGGAAGACAAGCAAGTGGCAAAGGTCAGAAGTGAAGAAGACAAGAAAGAGAGCCTTGTTAATGCCGTGCAAGGCTTGCTTTCAAAATAACAGGGGCTCCATAATGCATTCTGTCTGCAAAAGTGGGGGCCGCCCCTCCCCTTTTCTGCTGTTTTTGAGCCGCGCACGAGCTCGCTTCAAACATCAGCCTGCCAGCAAANNGGGGGGGGGGGGGTTGCGCCCCTCCCAACCCCGCCATGACGAAGAATTGCGTCAGTCACATATAACTCTTATGGAAGTTTTCATTTTTCAATATGTATCGTGGCATTCTGTCTGCAAATGCCCTTATGAGAACCCGTAATACACGCATACATCGGGTTTGCAGAGGGGGGCTGCGCCCGCCCTAACCCCCGCTTTTTGTTAAGCCAATCCCTCCGCCTCAAGGG